>JAHWFP010054878.1:5520-40186 GCA_023313725.1 Lithobius niger | reverse complement strand
CCGAAAGCTTTCCCAAACATAATGTAGCCTACGCACTTCTAAGTAACCAACTTACTCGATGAATTTTAGGTTATCATTAGATATGGTCTTTTGTTAAATTTGTTGCAAGTAATTTGTTGGTAACCGAATTAACAAGCGATAAACACGCAACAACGACCGTGCATACAATGATTGTTGTTTCGACAACTCTGAAATAATTCAACTTATCATTAGAAGTCCAGATCTACGAAAAACATAAAGAAGTCTTTTTAGCGTATCATGTCGTTTTGCTTAGTAGTTACCTCACTGTTCTTCCGTCGTTTGTTCCCTCTACTTCATCCCATGTTGGGGTATTTTATGGGCCCTGGGCTTGCGTTTTCTGCAAAATGTATGTCAGCAACATTGTCCCTTGTGTAGTGATCACAGTTCTCGGTGAGTGCAGAAGTAGCAGTGGTTGGCAATGGAAAGCCCTGAGATGTTTGTGGAACTTGTGGGACTGGTGGGACTTGTGTTCTGCTTGTGTGTAATGCGGGTTGGGTAGTAGTTGCTTGCGATCGTCTTCATGCCCAACTGTTTGTAATTGTGACAGGGTGCCTGAGTGGTTGTGTAGTGTTGGCAAAAAATTTGGTGGAGGTTTATGGACCTATGCTTGGCTTGTGGAACTTATGTTAAACTCGTGTGTAGTACGGTTTAGGTGTTAAGTATTTTGTGGTAGAGTAAGTTAGGTTTAAGGTAGGACCGAGTGTATTTCACGTAGCCTAGTAGCCGAACGAGGTCACATAGCCTAGTACTCGAATAAAAATCAAATCAAATCATATCTAAATAGGCCGCTACAAACGAACCTTGGCTTTACCAGTTTGCTTTATGAAAGCAAAACTTTCAGCTTTGCGACTTTGTTGATAAATTTCTTGCTCTTGTCTATTTTGGAAATGACTTTTCTACCATTCTTTTTCTGCAGTAAGTGGGTATACGTTTCGAACTCAATTTTTGGTTTTTGCGTGAGAAAGACTAGCTATGGACTTGAAATTTGCTGCATACAAAACACTCGAAAAAAAAAACGGTTAAAAATGGTTCGCTGAACGTTAGTTTTCAGCGAATTTATCGAAAAAAATTATATTTTTGCCAATAATGATGAAATGGCGGTAAAGTGAACACTTGATGGCAACTGCAAAAAAGCTGTAAAAACGCAGTAAACCTGCTGTTAATGTGAAATTAATGTGAATATCTTGGATCTCCTTTTTACAGATAATGATCGTTTACTTTTTGACATTCAAAATTTTGGTACAAGCGATCACTGCATGGTTTCCTTTAATCTCCATTGTGAAACATCACTCCAAGCTACTAGCTCCTACATCCTGGGCACGATCAATTTCACCAGGTTAAGGGAGAATTTGAACACCACAAATTGGCAAAATCTACTAGTAACCAGTGAACTTGATTTAGAACGTGCATTGGAGGTGTTCTATGCTGTCCTCCTGAAGGAGGTGAACAGAAGCCGCTCTTCGAAACCACCATTAGTTCTTCGCGGACCTAAACCCCTAAAATCTTATCAAAATTAAAACGCCTTAAACTTAAACTTTGGCACAAATATAAACAACAGCCTTCGGTTGCACTCTTACGGCACTACAATACATGCCGATCTTCTTACTCGATTGAAGCAGCTAAATGGCAACATTCACGGGACTTGAAGGATCTTTCTGATGGATCACTTTCAGCCCATTTAAAATTGTACAAGGCAATAACTGCCTCGTCACGAACTTTTCTCTCTCTCAAATCTAACGGGCACTACGTAACCGATAATTCAATTAAGGCTGTCATTCTGAACGCACAGTTTGTTTCAAATGGAATTACCGAATTATCTCACAGGTGATAAAAAAAAACTTAAACAAAGCCATTCAGTAGGGCCAGATAAATTCGCCGCTTTCTTTTATAAACAAATTTGCAGTGAAATTAGCTACCCCCTAGCAATCTTGTTTAATCTGTCCTTTGCTGAAGGTAAGCTACCATCGATCTGGAAGATTGCGATTGTGATACCTGTTTTCAAGAAGGGAGATGCTTCAGATCCGGGAAACTATCGCCCAATTGCGCTTACGGTGATTCCATGCAAGGTAATGGAATCTATCATCCGCGATAATATGATGACCGTTATTGAATCCAACAATTTAATTGGTAGGGACCAATTTGGCTTTATGCCAGGTCGCTCGACGACACACCAACTATTGTTATGTCTTGATAGATGGACGAGTGGTCTAGACGTCGGTATCGCAACAGATATTATTTATTTTGATTTTAAGAAGGCTTTTGAGTCTGTAACCCTCTCGAAGCTTCTCTTCAAAATTGAAAAACTTGGCTTTGGTGGCAAGTTATTGAGATGGATTTCTTCATCTGTACATGACAGATCACAGTGTGTGATGGGCGGGGACTCTTAATCTTCTCAGCTTAGACTAATAAGTGGTGACCCCAGGGTTCCGTCTTGGGCCCGCTACTTTTCCTGATCTATATCAATGACCTTAATTGTGAGCCGTCCTCGGCAAACCAATCAAAAATTTCCTGACGACTTGAAGCTGGATTCTGCAATTATCTCCGAAGCTGACACTGAGTTGTTAAAATTACAGATTAATTGTGTCATGAATTGGTCAAAAGAATGGCAGTTGCCGATTTCGGCAACTAAATGTTACAGCATGCATGTCAGAGACCAGACTGGTAGATGTTCATTTTACCTTGATGGACATCCTCTCCCCTCGTTAACTGAAACCAAAGACCTCGGTGTCTAGTTTTCTGAAAACCTTAAATTCAACCTGCACTGTCACAAAATTGCAGCCATCGTGTATGCACGTATTGCTTTATTCAAAAAATGCTTTCTATTTAGCAGTCGGGACGTCAAGGTATGGGCTTTTAAGGTGTATGTTAGACCGATTCTTGAGTACGCCAGCCCCGTGTGGTCCCCTTATTTGCTTCGTGACATAGACTTGAACGAAGCGGTTCAGAGACGGTATACTGAGTCCCTTCAAGGCCTCCGCGACCAGACGTATGGTCAACGCCTGAAATTGTTAAAGCTTGACTCACTCGTACTTCGGTGATTGAGAGCCGATCTGATCCTCATTTTTCAGATTGTTCATGGTCTATTGGGTATTGACCTCCCATTCTTCGATTTTTCAAATGTAACTCGCACCAGGGGACATTCTCTGAAACTTACAATACAGGCGTGAGGCATCTCACTTGGACTGCCGTCGAAACTTTTTTTCCGTTAGGGTGATTGGTGTCTGGAATTCCCTACCCGAAAAGGTGGTCACGTGTTGTTCTGTAGAGGCATTCCGGAAACGTTTAACCCGCATAAATCTCCAGAAATTCATGCAACGTTCCTACCCCTAAACTTGACATGAGACTCTCTATCCCACATGTCTTTTTAGTCATTGACATACCCTCCAATCGGGGTGCACTCGCTTTTAAATCGTTTGAAATATACTTTCTTATATCTTTTTTTTTTAAGATTTGGCAGGCTGTCAGTGATCCCCCGATCCTTGCTTGACCATTTGCAATTGCAAAAAATGTTTTATCTATTATTTATTATTATTATTCAACAAGATAACTAAAATATTGAAAATAACTGGAGTTTAACTGGAAGGAAAGTGAAGTGCAACTAGGATTACACCAAAACTCCAGAAAAACTTTTCAGTCATTGTTGTGCGGCTTTAAATTTTAAATGCAGTTTTTTTAGTCCACATGGTGTCGCATCGACAAGCAGGGATATTAACATAGTACCCATTTGTACCGAAGTCTATCGCCCGTCCTTAACGTTCTTCTGTGGCTTGCACGCTAGCTGAACAAATTAATTGCAGTTGCAATAGCAGACATTGTATTTATTTTGCTGTTATTATTATTCGTTTATTGAATTTAACAACTTCGTAATATATAAGGGTTTCTCATAACCAGGCATGATTAATCGAGGTATACTTGTAGTTGTCCTTTCTGAACTGTCTAAATTCCATTGTCCAATACTGTACGCCCTACTATAGAAGCTAAAAATCTAACTTATTGCTATTATCACAATTACCAGTGCATCAAATACTTCAAAAATCTCACAGCACCATTGTCGCACTGCCGTAAGAAAATTCATTAGGGGGCCTGGCCCGTAGCCGTATACCCCAAAACGTAACTACAGCCAAATTACACCATTGCATAACAAACGCACAAAAACCTGCGAGCAAAACTCTAACAAGAGCAAAACACTAACACGAGCAAAACACTAACAAGAACAAAACTTCATCTGTCAAGCAATAAAGGACACTGCCGCCTATTTATCATCAACAATCAATCTTTTAACAATTGGATGCCTTTAACAATTAGAAACGACCTCCCTCTCTCGTTTTTGTTTGGATTTTGGACCTCGGCTATTGGCTCATGTTGTCAAACTGATGGTTTCTAAACCCCCTGTACGAATCCGGAATTTTTTTTTTGATTAACCTTGTCCAGACTCTCGTACTACTTCATGCTAAGTTTGGTCCTTGTGGTTTTGGTCTAAGATTACTTTGGAGTATGACCATAGCGGAGCTTTTGCTCCACTCCAAATAAAATATTAAGGAAAATTGAAAATAAGCCAACAGCGAAAATCATACACTAGAAATAACGTAGTTCAGTAAGCCACCTTTATGCACTTACGTTTCGTCGGAGTGGCATGACCCGGATTCGAACCACCTACCCAGTTCGGGTCATGCCACTCCGACGAAACGTAAGTGCGTAAAGGTGGCTTACTGAACAGCGTTATTTCTAGTGTATGATTTTCGCTGTTGGCTTATTTTCAATTTTCCTTAATAATATTTCCAGCGATTTATGTCTATTTATTTCTCCAAATAAAATATAGTATTAAAATTGATTGCAATCTTTACCGTTAAATAAATACAAATGCAAACCTATTTGCGTTGTCTTACGTTGAAACTGAAGGCCGAGTCCTACCGCTGACCCATATTGATATGGCCAAAAGGAAACGTCCATAGGCAGCATTTAACACGTGCATCTACATATTACAACCAAAAACGTCAAGTGTGCCGTAAAAAAAGGGGTTATATGATTGAAGTTTCATTTTACTTGTTAAAATGTACACGGATAAAAATTGGTGATTATTAACAGAAATAATCAAATGTACAATTCAGAAAATTGAATCGGTTTAAGTGCTGTGTGCTTTACGTAACGTATATGATTGGTAAAGCACAACAGCACTTAAACAGATGCAATTTTCTGAATTGTACATTTGATTATTTCAATTAAAAATCACCAATTTTTATCCGTGTACATTTTAACAAGTAAAATGAAACTGCAATCATATAACTCCTTTTTTTACGGCACACTTGACGTTTTTGTTTGTAATCCGTTTACTTTTTTACGGCTATGGTGTCGCGCTATAAAGGTTTATGCATGCAGTCGATTGTTGCATGCACGAAGAATGGATCTGGAGTTTGCTGAGTGGCATTGTTCCCCAAATACAATGGTTAAAACAATGTAAATCAATCAAAATGATCGTTTAGGGTCCCGTAACTCCGGAGTGGATCGACCAGTTGAAAAAGTGGTCCCTGTAAGTTTGAAGTCCAGAGAAATTTCTGGCTCAGATCATGTTTCAGATTTTAGGTAGGTGCAGTAGTTTTTTCTGTAATCGTGTCAGCCAAGAAAAACAAGAACCAGAACAACAAGAAGTGAACAGTTTTCAAATTTACGTGTGGCTTCCTGCGTTTACTCTTGTAAGGAATTGCACAAAAGTTGGCTATCTAAAAGTGGCTATCTACTATCTGGCCAAGTTCGGTCGAAATATATTGAATAGAAACGGAGAAATTAATAATAGTTTTAGTTTTGCTGGTGAGAGGACTTCAATCATATACAGTATATATGATTGATAATATATGATAAACATGCACTTTACAATCGCCACTGGTGGTACGCATTTGTCGCACCACACTCCAAGTGAAACGAATGGAACACAAATCAAACTAAACGTGAAATAAAGCTTAAATAGGATGGAAAGCCGACGGCTCAACAAGTCAAATAAACATAGATGCAAACCTCTTTAGTAGCAATTGAAAAGTGTATGTTTATATGTATTTATGCACGATTGCACGTGTTAAATGCTGCCTATGGATGTTTCCTTTTGGCCGTGTCAGTATGGCTCCCTACTTATGACTCTCAATTATGACTGCCTACACCAAATATAAAAACATAAAATTTATATGGTTTGCATATGGTGAAGTTCTGATGAAAAAAAAATGAAAAAGAAAAATGTAATTTGGGTTAAATCAGAATTGAATTTGAAATAATTTCTGTACAGTCACAGCTGTAAATTATGTTAATGAAATACTAAAGGAGAAGTTTAATTTTGAAGCTAATCATAACAAATGGACTGGGGATTATATAAAAATTGTCCATGTGAGTTTCTGAAGTTTAAGGCAAAACTGAAATGAATTGCTTGTGAAACTTAGAACAACAATTATTAATTGGGGCATTATTATGTTCACAGAGCCTAACATTAAAAATATGAAGAAAGGCTTTATAATAACGATATTACTATGAAACTAATTTTTAATACAAGAGAATATTGTGCTGTTGGAATCAGTAACCAAATAGTTATTGTACTCCCAGAGATTTCCAGAGGGCTGCCAGAGATTGCTTGTTGTTTTTCACAATGTTGTATTTATTTGAAATACGTAATAATTGCAACAGGAGGAAGCGTCAACATAGGCATTAAACGTGGCAAATCAATGATTCCAGTCGCCGTTTACCATTATATTTGCTGTGCATACGTTTGTTGATGTCTGAGCCACACATCTTGCTACGCAACGCTATTGAGACCTGCTGCAAGATTTTTAAAAGTAAATATTAGATTAATCATTAAAGCCACGTGGCAAGCCGTCTTCAATTCAGGTTAGAATCCAGTGTCTCGGGTTCGTGGTTTCAAGGCGGGTGAGAGAAGCCTAATCGATTCAGACTAAATATTTAAGGTAAGACCCGTTTACAAAGATGATTCTATTGGACTTATTGTGTCAGTAGCTTCGCATGCACATTTTGTGTGTAAACTCACTTGCAACCAAAAGCTTTTCTGCTCTGTGTATAATCTCGTTTACAGCGATAATGTTTAATTGTTCTCCAGATATGCGAGCTCGCTTGCAACCAAAAACATGATTGTTGTGTTTGACTTCTCTTAACTTGGAAAACAGTACTGGTATGTAGTGGTCGGACGAATATTCGAATATTCGTTTAGGGCATATTCGAATAGGTTATATTCCATTTGAATAGTCGCAAAAATTTCTCTGTGTATAATTTTACGTTCTTTTAAATTTTTGAGTTGGTTTTTAAGTATTTCTGTGGGCTTCTGCTAGTCCGTACAATGCTTTCTTCCCTCCCAACCAATATGCAGTGGGGATGATCCATGCATTTTGCATTGCTCACTTGCAAACGGAGTGAGGGGCGGGGGGGGGGGTGGATTACGGATGAGCGGAGCAGTTCTCCCTAAAAGATTTAAGAACTAAAGAATGGGGAAGTCAACTATGTCCATGGTAGTCAGTTGATAGATGACGTCAACTTGAATACCATACACGAAAGGGAAAGATACCTTGGTGAATTATCATCATTCCGTACTGCAGTTGACAATTCATCATTTTTCTTGGGGGAAGGGGTTACTGTGTTAAGTATAATTAATACTATTTTTTTTTTGGGGGGGGGAAGGGGGATCGGGCCTAGTTAATCATTTATTAAAGAATGAGAAGATAAATTAAGTAAGTGAGATCGATTTAAGGAATGTTATATTTTATTTGCGTTCATAGGGACGTCAATTGTAAAAATGACTTCCGGTTCTGACTGCCGCTAACTAGTGATTTTCAAGATGGCGTCCTAGTTGATTGTAAGTCCTAATTCGTGTATTGGTGCTCTAGGTGATGCATTATTACACTATAATAAATATGATTCGCAGGAGCAGCAGAATGTAATTACACGTCTGCAATGCATAATCACTCCTGGAATAATATTGTCACTCGAACTTATTTTAACCGTTTTTATAGCGAGGCCATATTCGTTTACCTAGCAACCAAGATAGCGAGAGACAGACTGACTCGACTGAAGCTTAGATGGCGATGGCGGGCTTCCAACAGCACAACGGCAAAGGGATTTGCAATTAGATAAATACAAATAAATAATGAATACGGATGTAAAAATGCGTTGTTAATTCCACTGCTTCATAAACATTTAGGATAATTTTACTAATATGTAAATTAAAGATTTTCAGTGACATTCTGTAATCGTTTCTATGAGCTGCTAACATCTGCATACTGAGTTGTACTAAAAAAACGAAACTGAAACACTAGGAAATTGTCGGACAGGCTGCCTCACGTAATCCGGAACTAATAGAATAAAAGCACACCAACTTTAATACAAAATGAAGAAATTCTTACATACGCCTATAAAAGTTAGCAAGAATTTATAGGGTTGGGAGGAGAATTTGTGACTGAGACCCATACTGAAACGTCTTGGATACAGTCGTATTAGTTCAGTCTTAGTTTATAGAGGGCGCCATGTGTTTTATGTGGATATTTCTACTTAGTTTTTAGCCTAAAATTAAACTAAACTAAACTAGCTTGATTTTAATTATTATTTAGCCTAGCTTAGTTGTAATTTAGTTTACTTTAGATTTGGGCTGAAAAATGAGCAAGCATTATCAGATGGAACACGTGGCGCCCTCTGAAAACCCGGACTGAACTAATGGGGACCGATCTAACGTGTTTCAATAGGGACTTTTTAGAGTTACAAATTCTCCTCCCAAACCCTATAAATTCTTGATGTTAGTAATTGATTTATTAATAGAATCATAAGAGTATTCTCGCGAGATACACTCATTAAATACCCCTCCTGTGGCGGGTAGTTATCTATTTTTTTTGGAGCACATGAAGATTTTGCGTTCTGTTGCTTGTGTTGGCAATAAGCTCTTAATAAGATCTTAATAATTAGCGAACACAATCACTCACGAGTCTAATGTGAGCAAAAAACCTTTGTGCTCCAAAAATTATCTATAACTACCCTTGCAATGGGGTTAATACCCATGACAATTATATACCACTCTCTTTATTGCCAGTTATCAGTAACATTGTTTCGCAAATAAAATCGTAAATTTTCTAAATAAATACAAGTGTCTTTCAAATGTGCAGTTTGGCTTTCGTAAAAACTTAGTAGCACCACAGCACTCCCGGAAATTAATGCCCTTGGATTATTACATGCGGGTTCCATGGCTGCTTTCGATTTGTACTACTGACAATTAGTTAATAGGAAATTGCATGCTTTTAGCTCGATCTGCAAGAGTTTGTTAGTCAAGCCTCAGGAACGGGACACAGGAAGGTGCTGGAGGCCCTTGGGTTATTTCATGCGGTTCCATGGCTGGTACGATATGTACTGCCAAGGATGACTTGTGTACTAAATTTCATGCTCTTACCTCGATCTGCAAGAAATTTTTGGTCAAGCCTCGAAGACAGGACACACGGGGGCACACGGTGCATTTCATCGGGGTTCCATCGGGGTGCTGCTAAGAAACAGGTGGTCCAAATTTCACGTTTTTTAGTCGCTCTGTAATAACTTTTGGTTAGTCTCAAGGAAGGGGCACGGGCTGGGGGGGGGGGTTACTAGGGGTGCTGGGGTCTCTTGGGTTTTTTCGTGGGTTCCATGACTGGTACGATTTGTATTGCTAAAAATGACTTCTGTACCAAATTTCATGCTTTTCGCTCGATGTGCATGATTTTGTTGCTTAACAGCTGCACGATTGACTATTCAGGGATTCCAAATTTACAACGGTAAGTGGTCAAAAAAGTATAATTTCTTTCATAAAAATTGGTCGATTTATGGCAAATTCTACGTCAGCAGTACTTTTGGGATTTTCAAGCGATGTATCAAATTTCATTCCAATCTGATCTTTCCTTTGGGCTCCAACGAGACTACGAAAGTGCAACCAACCAGCCAACCAACATTTTGCAATTTGGTGTCCAATATATGCTATAGCTGTCCTCCGCCAATTGTGATTATTACTAGAAGGCGGGCTTACGACTTAATACTAATAGAGCAGATAGAAATTTACATTTATTATTATGCATATTATTGCGCCTTTGCCATACGGTTATTATCACTTTGAATTATTTTTGATACTAACTAGGCTCACACTACGATTATTAGATCAGGGTTTCCAGTTTTAAGAATATGTGTAAAAAACGGCATGTGATGCCGACTTTTAGTCTGTATACCTCTGGAAAGCTATCGTCATAATTCATTCAATTTAGTATGCATGACTGTCAAAGTCGGTCCTAAATGACATAGATACCGAATTTTAACAGAAGTCGTATTTTTATGCTGAGATCATGAGCTGAGTTCGAGTACTAACTAGGTACTTTATTCAATTTTCAAACATTGTCTGAGTACCGTTGCTCTAAATTTGGAATCTAAAGTACTTTTCTTTGGTTTCTAACACTTTTTTTCGTTGCCATAATAATTAGTTTTCACATTCAGGGTTAATAACACCTTGGAGCTGGTAGCCCTGGATAGCCACTCTTCGCACGATCACTCGGCAGGGCGTGTACTTCCGGTGGCGGCCATTTTCTAATGCTTACACCACGTGAGGAACAAGATAACACGTCTCTCAACCACGTTCGATACTTACAAATGACGTTTAACAAACTAAGAGAACGTAGCGGTCAAAGGAAGAACTGCAGTTTGTTTTAATTGTTCCTTCCTACTTATTTTATTTCCAAGAAAGGAAGTGTACGACTTTTTTTTGTGGGGGATGGGTGAAGGGGGAGAGGAAATTGCTCCTTCTACTTTTTCAAATAAAGAAACAGACAATAAAATCGTTTTTTTTGGGGGGGGGGGGAGGAGTTGTTGTGCTCTTACCTTTTTCCTAATTGGGAAATAGATGACAAAATAGGGGTCTTTTTTGGGAGGGGGGGGGAGGGAATTGCTCCACTCCTACATTTTTCCAAATAAGAAAAAAGATGACAAAAGAAGGTTTTTTTTTTTACACAGGTTGAAAAACCACAACCACTGTTCTGGTTTCCAACTAGTTTGAACAAACTCTTTGAAGTGAGTAGCAATTCAAAACTGAGGACTGGAGTTTGCTTGTTATCGGTAGCCTACACAACTTTCAAGGCTCTCCTTTTCAGCTCTCCCCCTCAAAAATAATTTTTCTCCCCGAAAGAGCTCAGCTTTTTCTAACGCAATTGTTGATGAACTTTCCTTCGAAATTCGAAATATTAGCCAGATAAAGAAAACGTTTAGAAAGTAGTTAACCGGAACGGAGCGAGGTCGAAGGCTGAGAGAAGCTCCGCTATGATCACACTCATGCGAAAATCACAAAGACTATCCAAACCACACTTTGCATGCAGTAGACACGGGAGTCTAGACAAGGTTTATCAAAAAATAAATCCGGAATCGGACATGGGTTGAGGAACCATCACAATGGGCCAAAAGCCAAGAGCCCAAATCCAAACAACAACGAGATAGTGAGCCGTGTCTAATTGTTAAAGGCATCCAATTGTTAAAAGATTGATTGTTGATGATAAAGAGGCGGCGTAAAGCTTCGGGCCATGGCCCTAAATAAAATCATTATTCCAGCCTCACTAGCAGACATGTGTCTGTTGACTGTAAGCAACTAAAAGCATATTTTGTAAGGCTGGGCTGATCCCGATTACCGATTCAGAATGCCTCACGTACGGGAAAGCTCCAACCACCATGGAGTCCGTTCAGCCATAACTGAGCCAAGTCTCCACCACAAAAAGAAGATCATCAAAACCGCTAGCCAGAAGCGGCCGAAAACTTCCCATATTTTTAACTAAACCTCTGGCATTTAAAAGAATGCAACATAAATCAGAAAATGTAGTGGGGGTACAAATAAAATGGGATAAGGGCCGTTAGCTTGGTATGTTTTCCGAAGGAGAATTTATCGATATGATTTCACTTTGTAGCAGTGCTTTTCCCTGTTTTGTCAAGTGAAGTCCGTCCCTGGACACTAGGGTGCAGTCAGCACAGAGTTGAGCATCGATGGAAATAAAGCTATAGTTTCGGTCCACAGAGTTTCTGCAAGAGTACATTTGTGTGTGTAACAATGAGATCTTCATCAGACTTGTTCTTTCCCAAACGAGGGAACAATCCCACCAGGGATATGGGTGATTTAGGTCGCGAAGATCTTATGCAATCTACCAAGTCAACAAGGTGCTTTACAATCCGATTTGGAGGGTCAGTAGAAACATTGTTCGAGCCAGCACAGATGATGAAAGATGTCTTTTGGTTTGTTCCCTTAATAATCTCTGGCAATTTTTCGATGAGGTTCTGTGCCCTGGCCCCAGGCCATGTCCAGGTTCTGGAGTTAGGATGTGCACTGCCTCGAAGTGCACGTGCATGTAGGTCTCCGAAGATGATGGAGTGATCGTGCCAATTTACACTTGTGTGTAGTATCATATGTGAAGAATTGGACGTTTCATTAGGGGTAACCTGTACTAGAACGGATTCATGCTCACTATTTTTTTTACAAAAAATTTCAGCGTGATAAAAAGGTTATCTTTTCGATCAAATGCAGCAGTCACAACAGGGGTAGAAAGACCATGAGTACTTTGAATTTCATAAGAAGGGTTATCTTTTTTTTTTTTTCGTCTTTGTCCACAATGAGATGTTACATTTTGCGGCGTGGCATTTCCAGGGGTGGATAATAGGTCTAGACCATCATTTGTATCTTGCACCGCATAATGATTTGGCCTCGGAATGTTACGATGTGTACGTTCTGGTCTCTTAAATTTACTGGGAGGAACAGCGGAAAACATGGAACTAGGGTTTGAATCACTGGCTAAATTTAAATGAGATGAACGGAGATGAACGGAGATAAATTGACGAAAAATTGTAAGAGATCCTCATATAATTGATATGATGATCCTATGCTAGTGAGGTGCAGGTTTCCTACTTTGCTTTAGATTGAAAATTTTTTCTTGGTTTGGTAACATGGCAGCGTATTCGCAGTAGAGAGCATTATTGGTTATCATGCTACGAATTCGTATACAGATTTCGTACGAATTCCTACAAAAACAACTGCTACAATGTTCCGTCTGAACAGGCTAGAATTATATTTACAAAGTTTGATTTACAAAATTGGCGTACTAAGTCATTAAGAAAGTACAATGTTGGGTGTGCGTTTCCCGCTTAGCTCTGGGTTGAAATTTTTTGTTTGTTTTTTATTTGGTAACATAGAAGCGTACTCGCAACGAAGATCATTTCTGGTTGTCGGTAATTCTCTTAAATGCACAAAATTCGTATAAAGATAGTCAAAAATTCTAAGGCATCAAAAGTCAAATGCCAAACTTCTTTAAAAAATCTTATTCTTAAAGTTCTTTAAAGATATTCTAAGAATAAAAAAAAAACTAATACTATGGTTCATACACACGTTATGCCTGAGTAGGATAGAACTATATTTACAAAGTTAGATTTAAAAATTTGCTTAATAAGGCATTAAGCTAACCACCGTGTAGTAAGGGTCTAATCCGTACCATCCTATTACAGACAAAATTTTACACCTAGGCTATTGCTGTCAAAGCTTGTCCATGTTCCTTTTTTAACTTTCGACTTTTAAACCATTACTCTTACTATTTTAACGTTCCGTTTTTCTTCATTAATTCTATGGAGACCTAGGTTTCCGTAAAGAAAAATAGTTGCTAGCGTTCGACCACAAACTGATGTTCAAACATAACAACATAATCGCACCATGGCCATAACATTTGGAAACCATTAGTGGTTTCTCTTTTGGCGGTCCATTCTGCTCTTGTTGCTGGATAAGCCAAGATTCATATCGATTACCACGAAACCAGTATTTTTATTACTGCAGCCGCGTGCCATGCATTGCTGGTTATTACAAATTCAAACGGGTAAACACTTCTGCTTTAATATCAACTCACGATAAGACTGTTTTTTTTTTAACGTTATGGTCGTTACGATATAAACGCTTTGCTATATATCATTCAGCTTGGTCATCTGTACTGAATAAATATAAAACCATCACTTTGATTCAAAATGTCAACTCACGATAAGACTGTTTTTTTTTTTATATCATTTTGGTCGTAAAGGTAAGAACGCATCTCTATATTTCATTCAGGTTGGTCATCTGTCTTGAATAAATATAAAAGCATCACTTTGATTCATGGCCTGGGTATTAACGGTAGACCTTGCTATGACCATGACCTCTCATAAACCTCTCATAAACCAATACCACCATAGTTCCTCGATTCCAACCTTGCGTCATAATTTAAAATCGAGCCTTAGGATCTACGTCTTTTATCGTAGGTGTGTTTTTGTTCGTTGAATTTATGCTGCGCTCATAAATTAAAGACTTCACCCAAACTGAATAGCTAAATCATCTATAATTAATCTTCTGTTGGTGGTGCATATTATGTCACTGTTGATTGGTGTCTTTTAAGCGTTGGAGCTTTCTTCATTGGCTCTTGTATATAAGAGTTGCATGCTTTTACGCTGTCTTATACTAGAAGTTACGCCAGAACTGAAAATTGTGCAAGGTAGTCAGCATAAATTAGTTTTTTGTTATTTAGCGAAGTATGTACTCGGTTTCAGATTTCCTCAATTTTGTTGGAAACACCTGAAGTTGAGAATTTGTGAATTTGAGAAACTGACTATACGTCAGAATTCAAGGCATTGACTAGTCAGTTATATTTCGAATTTACCAAAAGTAGTTAGAACGCCAGCAGATATTTCACTGAAACGGAATTCTTCTTCATAAACAGTGTTTAATTTTGTTATTGCATTGCGATAAATGCCTTTGTACTAAATGCATTAGAAATTTTTGTAATAGGGATGATCAGTTACGATAATTTTTCAATAAATTCAGACATAGCAGCAATTGGGTTGAGAGTTTAACACAGAAACCCTAGGCTGACCCTTGCTAACCATCAATTTAAAAAAAAAGAGAGCGTTGCCCCACGTTGTTTCTCCAATATTCGTTTACACTACGCTGCATTTCCCCGTCATAACGCCGTAAGTAAAAATGCCGTTTAGTAAAACCACCGCACGTGAAAAAACGTTGCAGCATTAACGTGGACACAATAATGCCACAATGCAAATAATGACGCAAGACAGTAATTGCATAACATGTCGTATAAATTGTCCGTTGGAGGGCTTGCCACAACGTATTATAACGAAGTTACCAATGGCACAGTTTGGTTGGACGAATTAAGGGGTGGGGTCGAGAGGAGAAGGCAAAAAGAGAAGCAGGTTAGGGCTTATCAGTTGGCGACGTAAAGGGGGAGTGGGTAAAATTTAAACTGCAAATATGCTTGTAATTGAAAGTTGTGGGCTACACACCGCAAAAATAGTCAATGGTACCTTTTTCAACAAAATGAAGAACTACCGTAATCTTGTTGAAGCTGTGTTACAACGGGGAGAGGGGTGAAATCCACTACCCACTGTCCACTATCCTGTAAGTTGTTTAAAACCTCAGGATCGAAAAAACAATTTATTCAGAAAAAGCTCCGTATTTATAGAGTTTCACGACTTTCCCTATCAACAATTATTGCAGTCTCCTGTTCTAACAAAACTTCAATGACATAAAAAAAAAACTTGTAACACAACACAAGCACCAACAACGTCTTCCAGATTGCATCTTGTATCTGTTCTCTTCCGAAAATTTAAAAATTTCCTACTTACAAGAGTTGGCAATCTGCAGGGAGGATGGGGGGTAGTGAAATTATCAAATTCCCAGGTATAACCTTCTCGTTTTCGGTTTGAATCTTGTTGTGATCCGTGCATTTCCACGTATTTTATTGATCTTCAGTCTGTCAACGGTGTATCAAAACCCCTTATAAACTTTCTAGCTCTAAACTAGCGAGACATCGTACGATCAATCATTCGTCCAAGGTCCTATAAACAAAACGAAAACAAAGAAAAAGAATGACAGAACCATTCGTTCCCCTCCCTGGTTCCTTTTCGCTTTAATGCCCAATAAATGTGTAAGGTCGCTAAGGAAGTGGACGATTATTCACAAGGCACAATGCTCGATCCTAATTCACTCCTTACTGCATAGCTAGGGGACTATGCACATAGCGTTTACATATTAGGCTATCAGCAGAATTTATCCTTCTGCTACACCTCGTAGGCAGGGACCCAACCTTTCAGTCAGATCCCCTACACCAACTCACTCGAATCCGCGCTCAGCCTCGTGTTTTATACACGATGGAGAACAATGGCTCTAGCTTGAGGCTACTGGCGAACAGGTTCGATCCGGTTCCAACTGGGTTGCCGTTGACCCGTGTTACCACCTGGCTGCTGGCACCTGTCCAATTCCTGAGTAAGCAGTAAATTGGAAGGTGGCAGGCAGCCATGTTTGAGGCAAGTGCAACACGAAGTGGAAGCTTCGTGAGTTGCGCATTGCCGTACAGACGGAACAAAAAGTTTGGTCTGCTAACAATGACCAAATACAACAACCAAAAAACACCGCATTGTTGTGTTTAATTCATTGCAATGGAACACAACAATACCGTAAATCTTAATTTTGTTGTATTTGATCATTGTTAAGAGACCAAATCTTTTGCTCCCCTCGGTACATGTAAGCACGTGACATCTCCCCTCCTCTAAATGTTTTCCTAAGCAAAGGAGAGATCAACCTCAGTTGTAGAATTGTAGAATTGGGTTCGGGTCAAACGTGGGATTCCTCAATGGTTAGCCCAGGCTTAGTAAAATAAATTTTACAAGTTTATTATGGTTGGAGTTCATCATTTTCTCCCTTCTTCGAACTCCTAAATTTCATCTGCAACACCAACAATCTGCTGTGTTTAATTTAATTTAATTTAATTTAATTTAATTTAATTTAATTCAATTCAATTTTTTGCCTGAGTAAGCGAAGGGAGTGAGGATTGAATGGTTGACATTGCTACTTGACTGCAGTCCTGGGATACGTGAACGTTTGTAGTTTGTTCTGATTTACTTAAAACATTGTTTGGTTTACTTATATCAAAATTGGTGCACAATATATACTAGTACGAAAATGAAATTCGTGCTTCTAATATTTTCCTTCTGCAAGGCCTGCGTTCATCTGAAGCAGGGATCCTACGAAAACAAGTACACAAGCTTCCATCGTAAACTTGCGGACATGCAAACATGCAGTTTGTGGATGTAATGAAGGGAACATGTTTACTGCCACGTTTCCCGAAATGCAACGTTGGAACATGTCTGCTGGCATGTTTTTTGGTTTGCGTATGTAATTATGTATTGCACCAACTCAATCACTTCGTGGCGAGATAAGGAAGTATATCAATGTTTGCTGGTATTCTAATTTTTTTTTTACTCTCAGGAATCCTTGTTTTAATCTCTGGATTCCAAATTTAAACTTAGGAATCCTGACTAATCCCTGGACTACAACTTTAAACTTCGGAAACATAACTTTCATCTCCAGGGTCCAGACTATAAACTAAACAATCTTGACTCTTTTCTCTGGAATCCTGACCTTAAATTTGGCTAAAGGCAAAATCCTGACTTTAATCTTGGGAGATTCTAAATTCTGAAGTTAGGATTTCCTGACTTAAAAAATGGTTATCTCGAGAATCCTGTTATTAAAGTTGGCATTGCGAAATTCTTTAATTCAGTTGTAATTCTTCAATTCAGTTATTGATAATCCTGAGATTCGGCCTGATTCCTGAGAAAAGTGGGATTAACAGCGATATTTTTTATGTCGACCATCCACGCTCAAGAAAGTAAACGGCTGAAATGTACCATAGTACGGATGTTTATACACTTACTCTAAGATGCACATACTGAACCATTAGGAAATTAAGTAGTGTAGTAGTGATTCTACCTCATTTTCTTTTCCAAATAATCTACATAATAATCCTGGAGGACGGCTGATCCTGGAGGACGGCTGAAAGGAAGACTAAAAGGAAAACCGGAAGGACAACAATCACTTTAATCGCTTCTCATTGTCTTCGTGCACGTGTAATGTCTTGAAGTTTGAAGTTTGAAGTTTTAATGAGCCTAAAAGCCTATTACACTTATCGCTCAATACTACAAAACTAAGTTAACCTACTTAACCTAACAACCAGACCACCATCAACTCACAAAGATAACAATTCCACCACTCTGACCCATCATAGCACCTCTCCCCACACCCCCGTTACATAGCATCGGCACAAAGCCGGGTTCAACCTGGACCGCACTGGAGAGCGAACACCAAGGAAGGGACTGCGAAACCACCTTATACTCCGAAACGTTGCGTGGCCTTGCAAAAACCTAAGACCCGGTACAGCAAACACTGTCCTGGCCCTACGAATTGTGGAACCCCAAGAACAGCACGGAGCGGGTTTCCTTCCCCAACCCATGTCCCAAACCGGTCCCAACGAGGGCACTCCAACAAAAAATGTCTTTGCTACGGTGCCTAACAATAATTCCTGGTGAACGTGCTAAGGATTGAAAACTATCGTCCAAACCGTTGATTGTTGATGGGTAAAATGAAAGAATGCATGTTTCACCTAAATGCGCATAGTTTTAAATCAAACTAAGCTACGTTGTTAATTTCGAGCCTCGAAATTGGCAGCTGGAAACGATGCAATGGCTTATTTAATTCACAGATGAAGGCTTTCAGAGCTGAGCTGAATTGTTTTTAAGTGGACAACAACAATCACTGCTGAGCACGAGGCTGATTATTGCTATCTTGCAAAGTAGTCGTTTACAATCAAAGCTCTGTGAGTGAAAACAAGACAATAATGAGCCACTGTTAGGCCGCCATAGGCCGGCGATTTACTTCTTTCCTAAAGCAGCCGTGCTAAAGGTTTCAACTTTTGTTCTACGAAAGCTTATTTATTGACTTCCCACAAAAAAATTGTTTCATGCAAAGATGATGGTTCAGCGCTCACATTATTTAAACGGTGCATCCTGTGATTTCAGCCACTGGGTGCGCAGATTCAGTGACTGAGGCCAACAAAAATCACCGTTTGTCAGCCAGTGTGCGCAAAAATTGGATTGAAGAAATTTTAATCCGTGAAAGCGTTTCTTAGCCAGTGTGTGCGAAAATGGGAGTGGGAGTGAGGAGTTGGGAGTGAGGGGGTTGGGAGTGCGTAGTGGGAGTGGGGCCGGTGGGTTGGGGGGGGGGGAATGGGTCAGTAAACTTAATTCATGACTGGCTCCGTGCGTAGCACGGGCTTCCTCTAGTATCTAAATATTTGTAGCAGACTTATAAACAAATTCCATTCTATAATTTTGTAACAAAACCTTTAGCTACGTCTCGTGGAAGCTGCATTCCTAATGTTTCTACGTTGTCCATGGCAACAGTATCATAAAAATCGTTGAGTTTTAGAAATACATGATTGTAAATTACGGTTTCCTGCTTTGTACAGTTCAAAAATAATATTTATTTTTTGTATTGGTTATATAACGTGAAATTATTGAACCGTTGCAAGACGAAGTACTGCTGAAAAAGCATTAGCCAACGTGCTTTCATTAAGCATGAGCGAAAGTGAGAGGTTCAAAGGCCATCCGATCCCGTATAACATCCAACATAACTTGACTTGACTTTTGGAGGCGCAGAACCATACTAAAACTTGCAGTGACTGATACGGCCATAAAAAACAGGTTTGCTTCTCCGTTATTTCCATTTCCAAAAATTACTAGCATAACCAGAATCGATTTTTTAAAGGAACAAAGCACTTTTATTATTAAAAAATTACTAGGTGCACAAAGATTTCTAATTTATCAAAAAAGGTGTGAATATCAGTGTTGGATTTAGTGTTGGATTTAGCTTTTTACTAAATTAGCAGGGTTACTAACACCACTGAACGTGATGTATGCAAGCAGAGATATCAACAAGAAATTTTGCTACCACATAGAATAGCCCAGCAGAGCAAAAATTCCGGCAACTTGCACCGTAGGAGATAACGCCTGAGAGAGAAAATGGGTGGGCATTTCCAGGCATGTACAGCACAGTTAGATAAAAAGAACTTCCGGCAGTTAAGTCTAGGCTAGCTAATTATCAATTTAAAATTATGACCTCTAATCTTAGGACTTTTCGGTAAGTAAAGAATGTCGAGGGATGTGCAGTAATCCGGCCACACATAATAGAGATTATCAGAACTAAGTCCTGTTTAAGTCACCTCAAGCAATGTCTGAACCGGTTACGTAGCTTACTCAGTTAGTCCGCTGCAGGGACTTTACTTGAAATTTTTCTTTTCTTTGAAAATGCGGTAACTACGGCGATTTTTGACCAATTTTTAACATTCAAATAAACGAATTTGATTGCCTCAATAAGACTTTACCAGTGGTATATAGTAAAATTCAGAAGCATGTGCCACTTTTCAGTTATACGCCTAAAACTGGAAAACCTGACCGTCACCATCAATTAAGCTGCAGTTACTTATTATCCTCACAAATTAGTAAAAAAAAAAAAACACTTGCAAACAAAATTCTACGAAATATTGCTAACTAAAGACGGGTGAAAAGCTACCCCTTCTAAAGATGGGTGGATTTTGGTATCAACTTTTACATTCTGTTCTCTCGCTTATGACTTTTTCTGTTCTCAGTTTTCCCCCTCCCCGGAAAGCCTTCCCAAACGCATTGCAGCCTACGCACTTCTGCATAACCAACTGTTTCCTTTGAATTTTAGGTTATCATTTGGTATGATCTTTGGTTAAATTTTTTGCAAATAATTTGTTGGTAACCAAATTACTAAGCTATAAACATGGAACAACGGGTCGTTCATGCAACGGTTTTTGCTTCGACAATTCAGAAACAATTAAACTTAGTATGCACGACCGACCTGCAATATATTGACGGATTTTAAAGGATTTATTGAGGGGATAGTAGCCTGAAGCCAAAAACATTACTTTCAAAATGAATTTATTTAAGGTTTGGCATTATGGCTGGGGGTCCCGTCCCACAGACCACCACCGCCACCAGCCAAAAAAAAAATAAATAAATAAAAAATAAAAATCTTTGATCGGCAAAGATTTTTGTTATAAGAACCTTCCCACATTTAGTGAATGCACTAGGGGTGGGTCAGGGTAGGCCATGCCCCCCCCCCCCCCTCGCTCCCCAAATAAAACACCAGGCCTCTTCATGGAACTGCCGTGTTTATTGTAGAGGGCGTCGAGTGCAGGAATTAAAGGTAAAGAACGGGCTTTCCTACTCGGAAGCCCGAAAGGAAGCCAAACTATCGGCACCGGCAATGACGCGATCTTTTGCGCAAGTGTGCAGTGCTCCAATGCCTGGCCCAGTTAGTGAGTCTGCTGATTTGGCAGATTTACGCGCTGAGCTCAGGTCTTTGATGAGGACGGTAGGCAAGCTTATTACTTTGTTGACCCAGCAACATCCATCTTTGCAGGGTCTTCTGGGTCCTTCTGACCAGGTTGCTGCTGTGCCATCGACGTCTGCCCTGCCTGCAGATGCTCCTGATAATGTTCCTGTTACTGCAGCTGCTACAGTTCCCAGGCAAGTTAAAGCTTCGGTTAAGCCTCCGCCCACCCGAAGTGCACCACAGAAAACGTCAAAGAAGAAGGCTCTTGCTGGTACAGCCCCAACACCACCCGTGAGGAAGTTGCCACTAGGAGAGAAGGTGAAACGGTCGTTGGACGACCAGCTTGGTGAGGGGTCATTGCGTCCCCTCCACAACTTGATACTCCTTTGCCCATGGAGCAGGGAGAGGTTTCTTGTACTAATTCTCCTGAGCTTTTTCCTCTGTCTGAGGACAACTTTGTTCTGGACCCCACTCCAAGTTTTGATTCAGGTGAGGATTCAGATGTTTTCGGATCGCCGGAGGAAGGGTTAAGGGGAAAGACTCAATCTTAAGCCGCCCTAATGACTGCGCATACCATTGTTCAGTGGAATTGCCAAGGTTATCGGACCCATGCGGAATAGCTATGGCTTCTTCTGTCGCATTGGCGACCTCTGTGCTGCTGCCTTCAGGAGACTTGCTTCAAAGCGTCTGACAATCTGGTTGTTCGGGGTTATTCTGTCTAAAGTCTCGATGCCGACCATGTGCCACGTGCACATGGTGGGGTTGCGGTGCTGGTTCACCACTCTCAGCCACATGCCAGGGTGCCTTTGCACACTAGGTTTCAGGCAGCAGCCGTTCGAGTTTCTTTCCGGTTTGGTGTTACAGTCTGTTCGCTTTATTTGTCACCGGATGAGGTCTTTGGGGTAGGTTACCTGGAAGACCTGGTCCACTAACTTCCTGCCCCTTTCCTCTTGCTGGGCGACTTTAACAACCACCACGTCCAGTGGGAGGACCTAACACTGACAACAAGGGGAGGATCCTTGAGGAGTGGATGCAGAGGGATTCCGTCTGCATCTTGAACGATGGAGCCGTGACACGCTATAACCTAGCTACAGACAATTGGTCAGCGGTTGACTTAGCCTTTTGTTTGCTAGCCATCCCAGTTCACTTCACTTGGGCTGTCACTGCCGATCAGCATGGGAGTGATCACCTCCCCATTAAGTTGTCCACAACGCAAGTAGGTTCTGTCGCTTCCAGGCCAGCCCGATGGGCACTTCAACGAGCTGAGTGGCCAGCCTTTGCTAAGTCTGCTGTCTTTCAGCATCCGGTGGAGGACTTTTCAGATGTGGCTTCCACACTTGCGTCAACTTAAAGACAAGGCTTTGCGGGCTCTTAACATCTTGCGGGTTCTGTCGGGAACTTCGTGGGGTGCCGATCACACTGCCATGTTGTTCCTCTACCGAGCCCTTGTCCACGGCAAACTTGATTATGCGTGCATGGTCTATGGTTCGGCTAGTGACTCGACTCTCCTGATGTTGGACACTGTGCATCATAGTGGCCTGCGTCTGGCAACTGGGGTATTTCGAACGTCTCCAGTGGTCAGCCTCTACGCTGAGGCCTCGGAGCCACCTTTGGCCATTTGTCGGCGACAGCTTGCCATTCAGTATGCTATTGCGTGCTTTGCAATCCAGTCCTGCTTGGTCCATGGTTTTTGGGCCAGACTTACGAGTCGGTAGACGCAGGGTGGGTAAGGGTGATTTCTGCGATAGGCTTCAGCAGTCCTGTCAGGAAATAGCCTTTGAAATACCCCGCGTCTTGAGGCTTGGGGGACACTTGTTTTGTTTAGGTTTTAGGAAGCACGAACCCAAACTGGGTGATCTGCTCCAAGAAGATGAGAGGGACGAAACAAGTACGCACAATAGATACACGCTAATGTGTCGTCTGCCAAGATAAGGCATTTAACAATAATGATAACACTGACGTCGGCTCTGTACAGATAAAATATATATATGATCATGGCGATCCCACAACACATTTTATTCTTTTTCAGCTAACGTAGTTTGCCTATTTTCAGGCATCTGAGGAAAAATAACGATGCGTCAGAAACTTCGTTTGACTGGGAGACTTTGGTCACCTGACGACATAAAAGTCACTATTAGTCACACAGCTTAACGTTTTCTTGATGAAATAAGATGTGAGCATTGATATTTGCTGCTACTATATCAATAGCTATTACTACTAGTGCCACGAAAATAAATTCTTCCACGCAGTGAATAAAGCTGAAAGTTTAACCGTGGAATGAGCCTTTTGCTGGAATGTGCGCACTACACAATTTTCATACATTTTATTTAACCTTTGAACTTTCACTCGGTGGGAATAACTTGGCGAAAGAGCTTCGCGTTCGATATCACGATTTTAAACGGACGATAAGCTTGACGCGAATCCGTAACAGGTTTTGTTTGGGGGATATTACAATTACAAATAACAATTAGATAATATTATGAAATGGAAACAATAAGTTCAACAGATTCTGAACAATGTGAGGCTTACCAACGATTCTATGCAATGTAAGGCTGAATTGTTACTTAGCTATGAAGGACAATTATTTTGATGACTGGCGGTGTTACCCCAACTTTTCAAATTATTGCAATCTCTTGAGCTAAACTTCACATGTCAAACCTTGAAAAGCACCTATTAGACCCAAACGTGAACTGAATGCCAAATTTCAAGCATATCGGACACATAAATTATTTTATCCTGGTGAAATTATCTATTAATAAGCAATAATTAGCATTAACTCGACGATGTTGACATACCTTTTTCGTATTGAAATCTTTTGTTCACAGCTGTGAAACAAGATTTGCTGTTGTCCATTCGGTAAACCCCGTCGATCTACACAATTTCCAAAGTTTTCTGTGCTTTAGTATTTCATATTCATTACCAAAAAACGCCTGTTTAATGTCTGGTGTAAGAGAAGCAGTAACAAGCCTTCCCTCAAACACCAATACTTAATGACTTATACAGTTAATGCCAACAGTTATACGCCATTAAACGCCAATAATCTGAACTTGGAAGCCCATAAGCTGAACTGAAAGGAGGAAGTGCTAGCTCATTTCTAGATGCCGTAAATTGATCTAAAAGCACAACAATACATGTATTTGTTCATTGTTTCTAAGGTGTAGTTTTCGGTTGTCCGGAGAAGTCCGGCGTGCAGTTGGTATTCCCCCTCATGTTTTGGATGGGAACGTTCTACGTAACGTTTTAGCCTTTTGCCGTGCAACACACAGGTTTGCGTGCTGATGAGTGTCATTGTTTCATTTCGTTGTCATACTTTGTTATGGTGGGATGTTGGATGTTAGGGTAAGTTAGGGTTATAAGAAGACCGAGTGTATGACGTTGGGGTCTTAGAACTCGAGTAATAAAGTTCAAGTTCTTGGTTGTGGTCGTGCCATTGTTGCTCCTCTACAAAGCGTCTATTTGCATAACAGTGAGAAATGACGCTATTGTTTAAACCCTCCACGTAACGAAAGCTACCGTTTTTTTTTTCACAGTATTGTACAACGAAACTGTTGCAAATTTTGTTTTCACTTACAAAGGTATGAACGTGCACGCATGCAGTGATTGTTGCTACCCACTTTCAAATAGTTCAGCAAAGCTCTGAGCAGCTACGAAATAAATGCGCCATTCTGTTGTTTCTAGCTGCAACTTAAAAACCTAGCGTAGTTTGGTCACGGAGCAGATTTGGCTTTTGCAACTTGCTCGCACAGCAGGTTCCATATCTGAACACAAAGAATGCCTCCCCATAACATTACTAGTAGGGAGTCGGACGAATAGGTTGAAAACTTATTCGAATATTTGCAAAAAAAAAATATTCGAATATTCGTTCAAAATTTTTTTCCATGTGTAGGCGTGACCCCACCCCCCCCAAAAAAAATAGTTTATCAATAAATGCATAAATTTTCTTTAGTCTATTGGCAATGCAAGACAAACGTAATATAACAACAAGTTTAATTTAATGTAATAGACTGGGTAACTTGGAAAGCATAGGGATCTTCATAACACAACCCATTAAAAAATGGTGAATTCCCAACTGCGGTACAGAATGACTAATTCACCAAGGTTTCATTCCCTTTCACATATGATATTGAAATTGACGTCATCCATAAACTGACTATACCACGGTCCTGGTTGACTTCGCAATTATTTAGTTCTTAAATGTATTACGAGATAACTGCTACACGCATCCGGCCACAGGAAGCCCACAGGGAAACTTAAAAAAACCAACAAAACAAAACTCTCAAAACAAATCTAAAATTTGAACCCCCTCGTCTATTGATAATCTTGGATGAGTCTAATAAAAAGTACTTTTGGATTTTTAACAACTTGCGAACTTTGTGTAGATATAAATGGGCAATTGTGGAGCGTCAGCCCGTAAACCCCATGTGCCCTCTGTAGGGACCGTCTGTGTGTTTAAATATATTTGGTGATTTATTTTAGAGCCCGTGGATATCAAAATCCACCGCTCTGCCACCTATTTTACACGGTTCGAGATAAGATGTATAGCCTCTAATGTTTGCACTGCTTGGTAAATTAAATTCCAAGATACACCTCACCCTTTTGGAAGCTTAAGGGTTCGAAATGATAACAAAGCAGGTATTGCTACGAAACGTTGCATGTATATTATGTTCACTGTACTGGGTTTGTACTTTTGATCACTAACTCTTAGTGCTCATACTATTTCATGTTTCGAACGAATCAACCCCCTCCCCTGTCATGCCAATTTATTACATGTAAAAACGGTTTTTTGTGTTTGTTAGGCTAGGTTTAATGGCTACCACAAAGTCTTCTATTTACGAACAATCACTACCTAGTTTTTGAATGAGTTTGTCTGTTAAAATCTTGGACTTTACATTGAGTTTGGTCTAGAATCAAGTAACTGTAGGAAGTTTTGGTATATTCCTGTGTCATATTTAACTACTCCACGTAATTATGGAATGAAGATGATCTGGATGCAAGTCTTCGGTTGACTGGTCATGTTTTTAGTCAAGGGAATGGTCAGCTGACAACAATCATGCACTGATATACGGATGGTGGCGCCATCCACTCCAGTCTTATACATCGAGTGTTTTTCTTCATGTTTCATGTGTTTTACACCATTGTATTCTAGTGTATTTGGCATCATCAAATTGATGTATGAATTTCTTGTTCTAAACACCAAATCGGAAGAACTACTTTAATATTATGACATTTTTTTTTTCTGCATCAATTTTAGCTTAACTACAGCCATGGCTCAAGTGGTGATGGTAAATGCTGGCTGTCCAAGTCATAAAGGACTTGTTAAAAAAGAAAATTGCCTCACTCGCCGACTCAGACGAATGGTAAAGGCCCTGATCGAGAATGATCAGGAAAGGAAAACGATATCTGTATTTGAGTTTGTTGCTCAGAAAGAGATTCAGTGGCATTTCAGAGGAGTCTATGCTGTGTTGTTTGCACTGTCATTGGCTTTGTTTTCCTACCAGACATATGACCGAATACTTTACTTCTTATCAACACCAGTGGGTGTAGATGTGCTCTTTACCAGGAAACAATTTCAGATTCTACCGGAACTTACTCTGTGTTATCCGCAAACTGAAGACTTACGAAAGAGAGTTAGTGAACTAGATGGAACCAAAGTCATACCAAACGAATTTGATAAAAAAATAGGCGACTGTTATGAATTTGGCCCATTTGTGGGTTCTCTTTGGTCTGGTTTAGATCCCACTGAATTGTGGCAGCTGTCAAACACAACGAATGCCGTAATTTCTGCAAATATTGTCAATGTAAGTTCAAGCACTAGTGTACACAAAAAAAGCAGTTTAGACTCGTGTGGTTGGTGTATGAGTTAATTTTGTCAATAAGTGATTTTCAGTCATTAATTGAAAGATGTGATGCACTATTTTTAGGTGTGATATGGCTCAAGTCTTTTAAGTTCCCATAAATTTCTGAATAAGATTGGTGAATAATTGTTATTGTGTTATCGCTAATGTATAATTAATTAATTCTAAGCATCAAAATCCCATAATTTACTTCTGCAAATGTAGTGATTTGCAAACTTGAACCACCAAATAGGGAATTGCATGCATGTGAATAATTTGAAAGTAATTGGAAAATAGGTTCAAAATATTCTGCAAAAGAAATCTGCCCCGGACGAGAAGCTCATCTGATCTCCTTCTCTAAACACTAAAATATTTAAACCATGCGCAATGGCTGTTTGCCGTGACGTCACAATGAGTTAGCCAATGACGAACGAGAACAACGGCTGTTTGGCTGTCTGATTGGACTAGCCCAGACACGTGATATGCACGTCACAGCAAACAGCCATGGCGCGTGGTATAGTAAATTACAATATATTAACCTAATAATACCTGTAATTTGCATGCCACAATCCCCCTCAACTCAGAAAATCTACAGAAATTTTGTGATGAAACGAGGGATGTTGTTTTGAGATAAAAATTTCAAGATGAAAACGAGAGATGAAACGAGATTTGGGACACTTTTTTTTACTCGTATCTTGAACCCCTCTCATCACATCTGGTCGGAGCTCATCTACTATGGTCTTGACTTGTCTCGTTTAGAAGCAACACCTGAGTATAAGCAGGTTTAAAATTTTATTTGATAAACAAGGAAAAATTTCACATGTAAACACGCTCAACAATTTGAAAGTAACAACTTTATATTCGCCTACGGTCATATCTAATCATCTTTGAAAGTTAAAAGGCAAGGAAATACACAATGACGTGCTAATAAGATTAAAAATCAGCGTCAGAATTGCATCAGCAGTCATGGTGTGGTGCTGAGATAACTTTCATTTGAAAGCCACCTTGGATTGTGATTTCATAATTTTGGATAATGTCACAGTGTGAACACTGTTACACTGTTTTGGTGCTGAGATGGGTGGGTGGGATTTAGATGTTAGTATATGATTGGGTTTCATTTATCCATAGAATGGAATCAACATTGATTTGGTTTTTTATTGAATTGCATAATTCTTTATGCAAGAAAATCGTATGAAGACTGAAATTTTTGTAATTTCATAGTTTTCAAGCTAAAGTACGAGCTGGGACAGATCGACTTCTTGAAAGGTATTTCGTAGTTTATTTTATAGTTTTGGGAGTGAGGCCACGTTTTTTCTTGATCAAAAGCTAATTTATGGTAAATTAAAGTTCAGAAAATTATAACGACGACTAAGAGAGTTCATTGGTTCCACATAAATCCTCAAAACTTTTGCTAATTCGTTGAGCATAACCGCATGACTGCAAATTGAATGGAATTCTTCGTGTCTTGAAGGTAGTTCGTAAGAAAATTATATTGGGCTGAACTGACAGTAAAGTTCGTAACACAGTTTGAACTGAGATTTTACCAGCATGTTATACAACATCTTATTTATATTCACAACTGATTGGTGTATAGTTTACGATAGACCCAGCTTTAGTCGATGCACTTTAAGAAAATTGTGAACAGATTTTTTAAAAATTGTGTAAAACCATAACGTCCCCAAGCATTGCGATCATTTCTACGGAGGATAATATTTTCAAGTGCTGACAAAAATAAAACCATGCAAAATTAACAATAAGAATTTCTACAAACCTTCTAAGAACCCCCATTGTTTCGACCTACACACTTCAACCTGTCTCAAGTATTCCCCACGGCTGTAAAGAGGGGAAGGAGGAGAATATTTGCCCGGTTCCTTACATGGCATGGTGCCTCACCTCGCCTCGTTGAGGGAAAAATCAAAATCAATAAGTTTTAGGTTACAGAAATGGATAACGAGGATCATTGATTAGTTTCGAAATCTCATCGCTCAAAACATCAAATAATAATAATAATAATAATAATAATAATAAATGCAGCCACACTGAAGATAAAAAAAGCTTTTGCCGGAAAAAAAAAATATGTTCAGTTTTGCTGAAATAACATTTCGAAGGGAATGTCCTTAGGAACGTCGTGTGTATTATTTTGCTGAGATAACATTTTGAAGGAGGCCTCAGTTTAAAATGTTGTTCTGGGCCTCCAGTGATATTGCTAAAGTGCTGGTACTGCCCACACCTCAAATTATTAGCTCCATGTACACAATTGGACTCCCTATTTCTCGTATAGTTCATACTACTTCTAACCCTACTCTTATAGTCATTGCAGATAACTGAAGTAGTTCAGGGTATATTCTCCTACACTTACTCTGAATAAGAGCTTTCCTCACCCAAACAAGGACCAACAGAACTCACTGCCACGGAAACACATCTTGCAATAACACATCTTTGATGCTTTTTCCTTTCAGCAGCACTCAATCTACAACCATCCTTCCCTCTCACGTAACTTTTCATATGAATTTGTTGACTCCTGAACAACTCAGTCATTTCTTTGCTGATCAGCACGCTTAGATACAAATGTGAACTCAACCGAAAATATTTTGAGACCACCTCTGTCAACAGCTATGCTGACGTTGCTTTCTCTAACGCACACTGCCAAGTCATTCTGTAACACATTCGTCTTCACCCGTCTCAACACAATCTAAAGCAACTTTGGATTTATCGTAAGATAATGGAGGTCTCTTTAAGAGTTCACCCTATCCTCTAAATATTCTTTTTAATCTCGGTGAAGACCCAACCATCTTTTGACGGCATTATTTCATTAACACGTCCCTTATCTTGCGTAGGGATTCGCTCTTTAAAAACTTGAGTACTGTCCACAAGAGCTTTATTTACTTAATAAAACAAGAAATAATATGGGTAGGTGACTGCATCGTGGTGGACAATGGGCTCCAAGAGAAGTAATAAAACAGTAAAAACAATTTCAGTTTTAACTGAGGAGAGATAACCATGAAGTGCAACAAAGTTACAAACATCACAACTTTTTGACTTTCACATTTAAGACGTTTTCAAGTGAAAAACTCAACTAAGAACTTCATGGCGAATATAATCAAAACAAACCCTAACCACAAACAATTCATGCCATTCAAACGAATCCACATGTTCCTGTCTTACAGCCTTAATAATGACGTCATTACATTAAAGTCATGTAAATGCAAGACAGGACAATTGAACAGAATGTGGCCACTCAGTACAACTCACCATAGGAACTGCAGATGAAGTGATTGAAGTTGGAAGGCAATTTATATTATTTGCCGTCTATTTTGAAAGGTGGGAATTTCGTTATGACAGCTGAATTGCCTAACTGAATATAGTCGTGCAGGTGATTGGCTATTGGTACGAGATGGTAATGTACAGGGGAGTGATTCAAGTAAATACATAGTTTTCAATTTGATACGTGTTTTTGTATATGGGGATTGAAATAAAATTTTCGTTCCCCGAATATTAGGACCATACTCGTATTTTTAAAAAGATGTACCGATGAATTGTTCAGTTTTGAAAATTTAAAACAGGATTTGTGCGAACAAAGAAGCTTGGTAATTTGCTGTTTACTCGTCGATTTGTTTTGCGTGGCCACGCCTCCTGTAAATGGTATAAATGGTATCTTTTGTGAACTTGGCAGAGATGGATAACTTGACGGAGAAGTGGAGGAGTTGAAGTTGGGTGTGAAAGGCATTAGCATTTTTGGTGAACAGTCTGATTTTATATGTAAAGAGTTTTTCACTGGAAGCTTTCTCATCGGCTACCTTAAACACTGCAATAAATCTCTTAGTATGTTTCTACACCTCATCAGAATACTGGAATGTTTCAACAATATTTCAACAATGCTTAAACAATTCTACTCACATTACTGTAACTTTGGATATAAGTTGACCAGCGATTTTTTCCTTGTCTGCGGAATCCCTGATGTCTGTAACAGACTCCTGAATGTCTGAAATTTTGCCTTTTAAAGTCTTGCTTTGTCTTCTTGCAATGTCAGTAACTCATCAGGAACTAACATAGTCTGGCGAGTGTTTTGCTATCGCCATCATGAAGGCGATGTTTTTGTAAAAAGCTGGTGGGAAGGGTGTATTCCTCAAGCAGGATAAACTTGATGCCGTAAATTGGGGTTGAATAATTATACTTGGAAATATCGCTGGCAATTATTCAACCCCAATTTACGGCATCAAGTTTACCCTGCTTGAGGAATACATCCTTCCCACCAGCTTTTTACAAAAACACTCCCCAGACTAAGTTAGTTCCTGATGAGTTACTGACATCGCAAGAAGACAAAGCAAGACATCGACGAACAAGGGTCAGTGGGATTCCCAGTCGGCACTGTAACAGTGCAGACCAATAGTTCCCCATTGTTGCCAGCACGAAGAACCAGGTATAACCTAGCATATACCTAGCATGTACGAAATATGGACTTCAAGAAAACTAGCTACTTCGAAGAGCCTCTTCTCAGTTACAGGCAACTTCCATACAGTCACCAACCCACGTTTATATAGTAAACTTCACGACGTTAACTGAAGTAGAATGGAAGGAAAGCCAGGATGAGTTTATGTAGCAGACTTTTGATTGCTTGTATATCCTGTGATTCTTCTCAGAATGTCATTCCATTTTTATTTTTGCTTGGACGTTGATTCCTGGTTCTCTACAAATTTCCAAATTTACATTTAGAATGGAGGATGCGTAATCCAGGATGCATAAACTAGGATGCATAATCCAGAAGTTGGAAGTGTATTGACCTTGATGAGCTTTAAGTATATAGACTAATAAAGCGCTGTAAATAATGTAAAGGAAAATGGGAAATGAGCCATCAACAAAAATCATACACTTAAATAACGTAGTACAGTAAACCACCTTTATGCACTTAACGTTTCATTCATGTGACGTACACCGGATTCAAGCCGGCATACCAATCCATCACCAGATCACTGTCACGGGTTCAGTGACTTATAGTGTCCGCGGCCTATCTTGAGTTCGCCGCAGAACGAATACAGGTAATCGATTGTACGTTTTCAGTAGGAGAGTGCCTTGTTGATATCCAAAATGGTTACAAAAACAATGGCGGCCGTCTATTAAAGCCGTACGCTCCAGGAAGACGACGTCGCTCATAAAATACTCGCAGGACTCAAGATGTGCCGCGCACCCAATATCTTTATGCCAGTGGAAAAGTGGCTATAGCGGCAAAGGCCATATGGCAGTAATATGGTTCACTAGTTCGAAAGCGGGTAACGGCTCTTGAATGCAACGTAAGTGTATAAAAGTGACTTACACTACTACGTTATTCTAGTGAATGATTTTTGCTGGTGGTTTATTTCCCATTTTAATTTATATTATTTACAGTGATTAATGTATATTTATTTATCCTTCATGGGTGTATATTGATTTGTATTCCCTCTCCATGGCCTACGACCAAGCACATTCGATCGAATGGTGTCGTGGTCAAAGTTATAATCTTAACAACGAGTTTAGTGAGTCATAATAATCATAATAATAATCATCATCATAATAATAAACTTTTTACAGCTAAAATCTGTAAAGGGCAAGGAAGGGAGAGCTTTCATCCACTTACTCCAGCCCAATTACATTTAGAAGAATATGCATACTGCAGGTCAATAGGACCTAAGTCATGACAATAAAAATACAACATGCACAATAAAATCATATTTTCAACAAATCAAAAACATTTCATAAGACCTGACAGGTTAAGTGTATTTAAGCCATTTAAAAAAACGTGTCTAGCATGGTGAGGCCACAACTGCCAATGGGGGCAGGAAATTCCAAATTGGGACCATGCTGTTAGCGAACAAAGGCTTGTATGGTTCCTTGTGGTACTGATTCATAGCTAAGTTAAATGAATTTCCCCAAGTGCGAGTATTATGGCTAAGTATAAAAGGTCGAGGAACTCAGGGTCCAGGTGGTTGTGCAATATAGAGTAAGTAAGGTGAAAATCTGCCTTCAGGCGGCACATTTCAAAAGACTCGTAACTTCAGTGTCGATTACACATTTGGATAGTGTAACATCATCGGCGTACTTCGGCATTTTACTTGAGTTGCCAGAAGCATTTAAATCGGCAACAAAAATCAGGAAGAGAAAAGGACGGGCCGAGGACAGACCCCTGCAGTACCCCACTAGTAACAGTCGATGGACTTCTTGATGCAAACCACCTGTTTTCGCTGTGTGAGAAAACTGGAGATACGACCCAAGACTTTGTCCTCGAATGCCGACGTTGTAAAGTTTGGCGCATAGCTTATCATTACCACGTTGGCATGATAACGCTGGCATGTTATCTTTTTGCCAGGACAAGTAGCCATATCAGTGAAGGTGGTATGGTCATGATCTGGTGATAAACTGGTTCACTGATTCGAATCCGGGTCACGTCACTTGAATGAAACGTAAGCGCATAATGGCGGCTTACTGTACTACGTTATTCTAATGTAGCTTTTTGACCCGCACCAAAGTTAGCCATGATGCCAGAAGGAGAGAGAGTCAGTTTTGCTAGGTAAATCCTATCGGAAGTCCTAGGTTTGTTTACATGCCACAATCGACATGAGCACGAGACATCACAGGGCCCTTCTCTGCCCGAAAACGCCAGCGGTGGCAGAGGCCGGATTCGAACTCGTACCACTGGCACAAGAGACGGTCATGCTAACCATCAGGCCACCTAGCCCCTTACGTTATTCTACTGTATGATTTTCGCTGATGGCCTATTTCTTTTTTTCCTTTGACAAGGTCATCCAGCCTAGCATGTGCAAATTGGCCCCATGGCCACTGTATAATCCAACCTGGTTGTTAGAAGTGGGGGAGGACCGGTTAAACAGTGGTGCAATTCGCGTCGGTGCTAATTCGCTCCAAAATAAAATTACATACGGTTTCGAGTAAGACCCGGGTGAACCACAGACAAAAAGTAACTGCCAATCACTGCAAAAAAAATGCTGAGCGTCACTAAGATATTTTCCGTTTCCTTTCTATTCATTATTCGTAATGGATATATCAAAGTACATTTCAGTGCTCTTTACTCCACGGTACGAAAGAATGCGGGCTTTAGCTTTCCTGGAAGTTAGTTCGTGACGGTTACGAGCAAAAAGTTGAACTTATTGTTCAGAAACTAATTTAAAAAAAGCCGTGAAATTTCGTATGCTGGTGTATAAGTTGAATTTGTATAGCAATAGTCTTCAACCATCAATAATGAAACACGTGATGGGCATGATCTTTAGGTACAATTTTGTTTGTTTGTCGTCATTCAGCGTGTGTTAATTTTTAAAAAAAGTTTTCAGAAATATATGGTAACCTGGCTAATTAAGGCATGTGCTTGGTAAATGGTATATCAAAAGTTTCCTGACCCTACATACCCGATCGCAGAAGGTGCTGCTTGCGAGCTGTTTCTCAGGTGGCTTTGAGGTAATGCCTTCATTTGTCCAGATTACGGAGATACCACTCGTGAGCTATTTCTCAGGTAGCTTTGAGGTAATGCTTGTGTTTGCCGAAATCACAGTTTCCAATCGCGAGCTATTTCTCAGGAAGCTTTGAGGTAATGCTT
>JAHWFP010054877.1:0-11449 GCA_023313725.1 Lithobius niger | reverse complement strand
CCACAGTTGGGCCGCTTCTTCTCCCCGGCTACGGCACCCAAGCGCAAGTCGGACAACACACTGTCGTCACGTCACCCTCTGTCGCCCGCCCCTGCTACCGAGTTAACGTTTTAAAAAGCCAGCAAGTGCACATGTATACAGTAAAATGCGACGTTTCGGGATTTGTCATCCCGTTGTCAAGCAAAAATATATTTTATAGCATAAGCTACAAGTCAACAAGATACACTTAAATGGTTTCCCATTCTAAATAAAAGCAAGCCAGAGCAGTAAAAGATAAAAAATACAAATCACTTCTTCCCTGCTTCGTTAGGGAGAGGTCCTCCCAGTTCAGTTTTGCGTTGACTGGGCTTCACTTTTATCTTTTTTAACTTTTTATTTTTTATCTTTTACTGCTCTGGCTTGCTTTTATTTAGAATGAGAAACCATTTAAGTGTATCTTGTTGACTTGTAGCTTATGCTATAAAATATATTTTTGCTTGACAACGGGATGACAAATCCCGAAACGTCGCATTTTACTGTATACATGTGCACTTGCTGGCTTTTTAAAACTTTAACTACTTTTAGTGCTTTTATTCTGTCCTGCTACCGAGTAGCGCATCAAGCTCCCGGACGACACCCCAGTTGAATCCACCCTGTCGCCCGGAACTCTTCTAAAAGACTGTCGAGCAGACTGTCCCAGACTTCAGCCGAAGTGTCGTTCGGAGAATCGTACGTGACACCGTCCGTCACCTGCAAGTCAACCGATGCCACCTCCTCCCTGCACATCTTCGGTACGAAAGGCCCGTTCCCAGGACTGGGTCGCGTCCAAATCAAGCAATGAAGGGCACAGGCGTGCCGCTTATTCTACCCCCGGCTATGGCACCCAACCGCATATCGGACGACACACTGTCATCGCGTCACTCCCAGTCACCCGCCCCTGCTGCCGAGAAGCGCATCAGGTTCCCGGACGACACCCCAGATGAATCCACTTGGTCAATCAACGACACTCCTAACATGTCTCTTCCGCAACGAAGGCTACATACTAGGCAAAGGCGATCCCCTTCGTCTCGCCTAAGAACCTCCTACGCCGCACCCCGGCCGCGATAACAGCTTCTTCCGATCGGGTGGAGACGACGGCACTGCCCCCCCCCCCCCTAACTTTGACAACACCTACCCGGAGTACGAGTTTGATTACAGCGACAACAAGATGAATTATGGGACCTCCTTGTCGACACCCAAGAAAGCTGACGTCCTAACTTTCATACTGTACGATAAAGACAAATGCCTTCGACTAATCCTACGCGTGGCCTCTCAAGCAGATGTTCTCCACACGGCCACTGACGCCCTACTTGAAAAGCTGTCATTCGACGTCACTACAGATGAGTTGAAGGTTCCCTGACTCCTCACGTCCCTCATTCCTCAGCTCTTCCAAAAAAAAAAAAAAATAAAGCTAACTTCGCTACTCACCACGCAATGAACCGGGCAACGAGAGCGCTGTTCAACAACACCCTTCTCCTCCTCGACATTGCCTTGTCATCCGCAAACAACCTAAACGTCTACAAACGACACGGACTCTGAAATCAACCAATCCATGAGTCTGAAACACTCTTCCGTGGGTTAATCCCGACACTTCACCTTGACGTTTCGATAAAACCGAAAACGTAAAAGCAAGCCATGACTTCAATCCGCCCGTTCTTGAAGAATAGACAAGCCAACCTACGTCCCCCGGATGACTGGCACAAAACTACGGCGTGATCAACCCCCTGCCGTCCGAACGACACTGCCGCCTACCAGCAGCGAAACCAACAGCCGTTTCAGACTGACGCTCAACGCTCCCATCAGAAGCACACCGCCACCCCCATCCGAAGGAGCCGAGTCTCATCTCCCGGGGACAGGAGCATCTACCGCAAAAACCACAATGAAGCCTTGTGCCTAACTGGTCTCCCTGTCGGGGCCAGATTACGTCATTATTCCCCAGCCTGGCAAGAATTGACCACCAACCGGGAAATCCTATTGATAATAAAACACGACTTTCGTCCGACGTCCCTACATCAACCACCGCTGTCGCCATCTTCTCCATGGGGCTTCTCACCCCAGACGACAACGTCCCTGCCGCACAAAGTATCGGAAGCTACTGCATCAAAAGAGGAAAAAAAAAAAAGGAAAGCACCGATCACAGCACCTTACAACAAACATGAATTGAGCAAGAGCATGAGAGTGACGGCACACGAAGTGAGTGCTATATCCACATCTTGGGCCCACCACAGCGCCACCCCAATTGATGAAATCCTGGCAGCAGCATCGCAGCGCCACCAATCCACCTTCACATCTCACTACCTGGGTGACATGACGAAGGACGAATCCGGACTACTTCGGCTGGGACCAATCGTCACAGCCAGAACCGTGGTCTAACCCCCCTTAAGCACTCAGAACGAAACAGAAGCAAGATCCATGAGGGAAGCAAGTTCCATCCAGCCAGAAGCAAGACCCTCAAACAACGGTCCTTTTCTGGGACACCATTTCCCACGAAAGAGACCAAATTCCTGTCAAGCCCAACTGTTCTGAATAAAGTGCGAATTTTTCTCTTGCAGATAAAGAATTCATGGGGGAAAGCCTTCTTGCATCCCAGGGCGCTCGGTCAGACGGTGCCCGCCACCAACTTTGACGAGGTCAACACTGGTAATGCTAAAATTACCAGGTTAAGTTGTTTTGGCAATAAAGAAAGAACATTTTGCCGGCCCCCAGCCTGGCCGGCTAAAAATGGTTTCTTTTTGCCTAAAACATACTTAACCTTACTCCCGCCCTGCCTCCCCTCTCGAGTCACCGCCTGATACATTGAGAGTAAAATGAATGCCGATAGCGTGTGCGCTGTCGCTTTTATTGGGAGGACCGCGCCGCGCATGTGCGGTGGGATATGCAAGCAGGCGTCTACAAACCGGAAGAAACCTCTAGGGGAACATCACATTCGAGGAATGTAATGCTAAAATTACCAGGTTAAGTATGTTTTAGGCAAAAAGAAACCATTTTTAGCCGGCCAGCCTGGGGGCCGGCAAAATGTTCTTTATTTGAATGTTTAGGCTCCTTTTCGCAGAAGAGTGGCACAAATAAGATAATCAGTAAGGGCAAAAGTATATAAAACCAGACAATAACAATTGTGTGTCCATAATTTGCTTTTGGTAAGGGTCAGTATTCTCAGTTATTATTTGCACAAATGAATTGTCGATAAGACACATGCAGCTACTACATTTATTCGTAAGCATAGCTTCTCCTTGATGACCCTTTTCCCAGTTTGGATTTTCTGATATGATGTAAACATGCTGCATTCGAATGTGCCAAGTTCGCTTTTTAATTGATGACGTCACAATCGATGATGATGCATAATGCTGGCACGTGGCTCACGTTTTGGATTTCATGGATCCTGTTAAAAGTTTGCAGTAAAAATGTTATGTTTGTTTCATCCTTTTTTTTTCTGCTTTCGTCCCCTTTTATTTTGCTTTCGTCCATTGTTGTACTCTGTACAAATATGGACGAAAGTAAAATGAAAATGAACGAAAGCAATAAAAAAAAAAGAGGACGAAACCAAATTAAAAAAAAAGCTGTACGCCTGGATTAATTAAAAAGCTTACCAAGCAATCTTAACATTGCAAATTTTCTTATTTTTTTTTTTTTTTATTATGTAACTCGGTTCGATAGTTGGAGGGACGAGGACCTCAGATATGTTTTTTGCATAGAGTTCCAATTTTCTTAAAGTGGCACTGTCACCGATTGAAACTACGCAGAATCAGGCAACATGTAGTGCTCAGTAGGCCCATGGAGCACGTAGTGTGGTAGTATATAAGTCCATGGTAGTCCCTACTAACTAGCACTAGCTTGTATCAAGCGAAAAGAATGCACTATGCCATTTCTTTTAACGAAACAAACAAGCCACAACCTCCTTAATAATATCAAGGGTAATATGGATTTTATTACCATATTATCCATATTACCCTTGATAATATTGAGTGAAAATTTGATGTCCTCATGCACCTGAGAGCAGTGGCGTAACTAGTTGGTGGGGGGGGGGGGTAAAGGAGCGATTCGCCCCGTCTGTAAACTTTTGAAAGCTTATTCGGCAAATTGGTCAAGTCACTTTTTGCATAGCTGAAAAAACCTTGACTATCCTGAAGACGTATTTTATTTATAAAAAATAAGTATCTATAGTTTGTTCCACATTATGTTTTCAGAAAACTGACTGGATGATGACTCATTTCCTTGCACTAAGATGCCAAAACATGTGGAAATCACACTTGTAGGCTCAACATAAGTTATTGTTAGAGTTTACAAATGGGATGTTTACAGATTTTTTGCACTCGTGTGGAAGAAAACGTGGCGCCATGCAGTCAGTTTTCTGAAAACATAATGTGGAACAAAGTATATACCACGCGCCATGGCTGTTTGCTGGGACGTGCATATCACGTGACTGGGCTAGTCCAATCAGACGGCCAAACAGCCGTTGTTCTCGTTCGTCAATGGCTAACTCATGGTGACGTCACGGCAAACAGCCATTGCGCATGGTTATAGTAAGGTATGAAAAACAGAAATATTCACATTACACATTTTTTATGTGTATAATGCAGCCAGTAAAACTGATTTTATTAAAATGTTTTCAACGGCACTTTACAAGGCCAGAAAATGCAGAAAAACAGCAAAAATGCGTCAGCTTCCGGGTCCCTGCCCCGGACCCCACTGGGGGAGCTCACAGTGCTCCCCCAGAACTTCCAGCTATTATTATTGATTTCTTTCTCCACACCATTCGGCTAAATGGCTAGTTTTGCCTCCTCAATACAAAACTCTAGTTACGCCGCTGCCTGAGAGCAAGCTGTAAAGGTTAACAATATCACTACCGCTAGATGGCGCCACGGAATTTTCGTTCGTTTTTCAGTCGGTGATAGTTCCTCTTTAATGCAGCCCTGGATATAATAGTACACGGATACACTCCTAGAGTGCAGCAGTTACTTGACAGGAATTATTGATTTGCTGCGCCGCGTGGCAAGACTCGTACACCAGCGTTTATTTCTACAGCAGCTGGGATAACAGGAAGAAAATATGGCTTGCAAATAGTTTCATTTTGTTCACGACACTTAACAACAGGATGGATGCAAAATGTTCAAGTAAGTCGAAATGTGAACAAGATGTAGTTCTTCTTCATTAGACTGATGCTTTTTCTGCTGATTGGCTGCTTGTGTTTTAGGTTGAAAACTCAATTTATTTACAATGATTTACGCACAACGTGGCGTTGTGAGCGTTGATACACGAAAACGAAACAAAAATACAAATAACGCTAATAAAATGAAGCTCGCTGTAGTACGTTAATGACAACACATAAAAATAAGATAAAATAAAAACGGCTACCTGTAGCAGTATGTTGATGTTTGGCAGTGAGGGCGCTACGGGAGGGCCTAGGGCGGCACGTGCCCCTCCAGATTTCAGTTGTTCCCCCCCCCCCCAAAAAAAATGTTAGACTTCAGACAATCGCAAATCAAAACGGTACTAATGCTCACGTTAAAAAAAGACACAGTAACGAACTTGTAGGATGTTCTTCTTATTCAATAGCTGAAACGACACAAATATTTATTTATTGCCTTCTACCATCTCTCCTACCTATCCGCCCCCTCCCCTTCGTGGTTCCGCCCTTACACAACATATATAGTTTCCAGGTTTCCTCGACATAGGCCTATCCGTACAGGCATTTTTTGATGAGTACATTAATTGATAAAAATTCGAATTACAGTTATTTACTAGAAAGCTGACTAAAGCGTGTGTCCCTACCCCTGAAAAATATTCCTAGTGCCGCCACTGATGTTTGGGGAGGGTCAAGACCGCTGCTGTCCTCAAAATGGAACTAAACTTAAAAAAAAAGAAAAAAAGAACTGAACCATACAATTGGACTGGCGTTTCCATTTCGTAATTGCCAAGAAAAAAATGGGATCAATTTGGATCAAAAGTTGTGATATCTACCCCAAAACAAAACTTGTTAATGATTCCCGCCTAGCTTTTCGGCCAATTGAAGTCGTGATAGATGTCAAAGGCCAAGTTCTTTCCCGTAGCTAATCCCACCGACTAAGACTTCAAACGTTTTGTAGGATACGTTTTATTGTATCCTACAAATTTTACTTTACTTTACTTTACTTTAAAACTTTACTTTTACTCCCTTTAACTTCTTCTTTCTCATTTTACAATGTTTTTTTACGGGTTATTACGGTTTTTATTACGATCAGGGGGGTCTGGCAGTGTAGTCTTCTTTGTACATGTCTTGTATAATTTGTTCCACATTATTATTTGCAGGATACTGTGGTATGATACCACGTTTCATTCCCTTACGAGTGGAAAAAACACTTAAATATCCCACTCGTCGACTCTAACAGTAACTGTGTAGAATCTACAAGTGTGATATCACATAGTTTTTCCTGCAAACTAACTGAAGTAACTGAAGTAAACAATGAAGTGAAAAATAGCTGCTCTAATGCGTCATACCTTTTCAAAACATTTAAAGGTCTGTTCAATCACTGATTTTTTTTTTCCAAAATACGATATCTAACTGATAAATGAATCTATATGCTTAGGTTGGACAAGCAAATTCATCATTATGCACTATAATGAAAAAGGGCTAGCGACCGACAATGTCAAACAAACGGATGTGGCCTGTAACAATCGAAATATTGCTTTAATAATGCTAGCTCTTAGAGCCGATGTGAAGAGTTTCAAAGTTGGTTCAGTAACAATCACTGCTGCACGACCGTTGTGGGTTTATTGCGCTTGGTATCAGAAGGGAGAAACTGGCAATTGAGCGTTTTCCATTGAAAAAAGACATTTACTTCCATAACAAAACAAATCAGCACGGGTTAAAATGACGGGGGAGTAGGGATGGGGATATTCAGACCACTCAATAGGGGAATCCGGGTCGGGGACGTGGGAGGCGGTGTGGGACGGGAAAGGGGTTACCGGGGGGGGCGGGAGCGGCCCCTGGGGGGAAAATCAGACCATACAACCGAGTTGGCCGCAGGGGAGTTCGGAGGAGGAAGCAGGGAGCAGTCGGAACCCTTTTCATTCCATACTGCCCACTACAGTATTTCGCTCAGGTATGCGAGAACCGGCTACAGCTAGTACAGCTAGTATATAATAAACACAGATATAAATAAACACATGCTAACTGATAATATAAGGTAACTGCTAATTATATAAGGTAGCAGAAATCTGGACCATATTAGGTAATTCTGGAAATTGTATGGGTAATGAGCCATGAAATTGGATTTAAGTTGGACCTGAATTCCATATTATTGTTTCATTTTATTGTCTGTGTTTTTAATTATTATTACAATTTTGTATAATTTGTAACGTTAGTTTTTCTTGTAATTTCATCTCAACATTACGACAGCACTGCCGAATGACTGGATGCCAGTGGGTAGTTGAACAATTATCATTCGAATTTACTTACATTACCTAAAAAAAATAGTACAGTTCTGACGTAATATTTATTTGAAAAATGAAGACTTATTCTGCCGATTTTGGACAGCTCTGGCTTTCATATGAAGTTTTATATCGATAGCTACCAAACTTACGAAATAATTCCCAAATTAACTTGCCGCTTGCCTATCTGCAAATTAAATGGAATAACATGTGTGCTTTTCCAGTTCGTGTAAAATTATTCAGAACAGCAAACACTAAACAAATATTCAGACAAATCACCTATAGGTTCATTTGTCTGAATGGGTGATTTGAATTGGTCATCTGAGTGGCTATTTAAAGTGGGTCATTTAAATGAATGGGTTATTTGTAATTCTATATTGTTTTTCAGATACACCCACTTTTATGGCTGAAGAAGTGGAATTCGGCCAAAAAGAAGCGGCAGGGCCAACTTTACAGAATGAACACCAAGGAATGACCCACAAAAACAAATATTCGGATACCGAGATCTTTGTTAAAAACCTACCCAAGAAGATCACTGAATTAGAAATCTTCTCATTCTTCAAACAGTTTGGACCTGTAACCACAGTAAGAAAAGGATACAAAAACAAACAGTTTGCATTTGTAAACTTTGAAAAGCGAAAAGATGCAAGAAAGGTTTTGTTTATGGACCCCAAAAAACTGGTATGCAAGAAAAGACAGCTAAAAGTAGAAAAAGCAAAAGACAATATACCCATTACTGAAACCACCATGGTTTCACTGACTGAACCAGATAAAATATTGCGACATGGTTTTGATCCACTGACTGGCGAATCGTATTGGTCGTACGGACTTTTCACACCTATTGACAGCTTGCCCACACACTTATTGGAGTACATACTTTCATTTCTTGACATCCGGGAATGTATTGGAATTGAACGAGTCTGCAAACGGTGGCGTGAAATTGGTAAATGTCTTAATCAACCAACAAAAATCACGCTTGACAGATATAAGCGATATTCTGCAAATTATGTACAAATTTACAAAGAAAGGCAACTTTCGTCAGTATTGAACCGCTATGGTAACAATCTGAGGGAGATTGAACTTGGAACAGGTGAATTTGGAGGAGGTCATTCGGCAAAGTCACTGGTCATCATTGGTGACTTTTGTCCTAATTTGCAAGAAATCAGTCTGAAGTATATGTCACTCAACACACATTATTTGGCCAAACTTGCCCAAGGTTGCACTCATCTTAAAATTTTACGAATGTTCGAATGTCGTCCACTTAACTGCCTTAAACGATTTGAAAAACTAGAGTGTTTGGACATTTGCAAAACTCTAACAAAAGTTGAATGCTTTGAGAAAATTAGCAAAACTCTTAAAGTTATTCGTATTAGTTTGTGTTATGGTTTGGATGTGAATGAGTTGGTAGAAATGTTAGGACATGTTAAGGAATTAAGCCTTGAAGAACTATCTCTCGTTTTCCATAAAGAACAGAACCTGGATAAAGATGTGCTTCTAAAATTATTGTTTCTAAATAAAGATAGTCTGAAGGTGTTGCACGTGGATAAAGAAACTGAAATCATTGATACTGATACGTATGAATCTGCCAAATCAGTGAAGTCAACAGAATGTAAAACCTGGTTACAAGAGGTACTTGTTATTAGCAACCTCCTAGAACTTTCTTTGTGCAACTGTGATGATGTAAATGATGAACTGATGACTGCAGTAGCGAGTTCTTGTGTGAATCTTACTGTTTTGAAAATCAGAGAAACATCAGTAACTGACAAAGGTATCAAATACCTAATTGCTTCACGGAGCTTGACAGTTCTCGACATCAGTAAAACGAAACAAATTCTTGGAGAAGGTCTAGAAGTTTTAGCACAGCAAGGTCGGCTAGAAAAGTTGTTTGCCAGATTAACAAATGTAGAGTCTCCTAACAAAACCTTCAGTTCATTTGCAAAGTTTTGTCCCAACTTCCAACTCCTCGATGTCCGTTGCAATTTGAAGGTATCCAACGTTTTGATAAATGCATTTAAGTCAGCCAAAGAAGAAGGTCTTCTGAAAATGTGTGTGCGAATTTATGTATTCAAAACATCTGTCAACAAAGACTACCTGGACCACTGCAAGGGATGTTACGTCTTTAACGATGATAATGTTCCTGGATGTTCAACCTTGGAATACTATGAATGCATGTTAGAAAGTCTGAATCATACCGTCAAGCAATGTTCAATTTCGTAAATTGTGTATTGTTAGCAATGACAATGATGTTCCTGTGTTGAATGGGCATATCCTATCAAATTTTAAGCTCCCTGGCGTGATTTACCAAGGTACTAGTTAAACAAGCTAGCTGATACATCCTGTCACAAGTTTGTCCTGCTTATAGTGAGCTTCACTGCTTAGTTCAGCTTGCACCTTGGTAGAACCACCAGGAAACCGAAAATTTGGGGAATTTATATTTGTTTAGGGAGAACAAGTTGCCGAACTTCTGATCTTTGATTATCACACATCCTGTAAATTCTTGGAGCCTTATGTGACCAGAAGTAAATTCATCAATGGTGTTGTAAACGAACTGGATCATTTTTTTTTTTTTTGGTTTTTGCAGCTGGGGTAACTGGCAAAAACCTTCCAGACGTAGCTTGTACTACATAAACCAACTGGAGAGGGACAAAATAGCCATTAAATACTTAAACAACTTCCAGCCAAAGAATTAACACCTTCGTCCGTTTTCATTGTAGGGGTTCCTCGTTCCGGGGTCGTTGCTTCGTTTCTGCTATGAGACTTTGGTTTATAATGTAAGATTCATAAATACGTTGGTGTATGACCCTGAAAGTCAGAAACTAATGAGGCTCAGTGGAATCCTTGCAGTTTTTCATAGGAGCATTCCTATTACTAGTGCTGTTTGGAAGGTAGAACTTGAAGTAATATTGGTTTGAGTTGTAGGCGATTCAAAGACCGAACCAGTACTAATTAATAATTTAATAAAGACAGGCTATAATGTGGCACCCTCTAAGTAGGCTATCAATACTATCTGCACTCTTCATCACTATCCGTCCTATCTAGATAACGCTTGTAGCAGCATGTCTTTTTCTTGAAACTGTTCCTTTAGAGTATTAAGTTTTTTTTAAGGTTTAGAGAGCTGGAGCTTCTTTTGCACGTATTGGTGCGATACTGATGGCTTGCATATTTTTTATTGTTTCTGTTCCTTTAAACCACTAACTTCTTTTTAAGGCTTACATCCGTGGTTTATACCCTTAAGCGTTTGTTTAATACTAACATCTGTTATTTTTTTCTCGAGGTAGTTCAGGTAAATTAAATGTGAAACAAAACCCGCCAAGTTTCAGCCAATCAAAGAAGTGATTTCAGAACAAAAATGGCTGCCACCAAGTTGCCACATTGCCAAGCTAAACCCAATGACTATTAGATCAAAGGTTAAATGAAAAACCTGGCCATTGCTACAACCCAACTAGTCAAAGAGTCAAAGGGTTTTAGCGAGAGTTAACCGCACCCGGTCATCTGCCCGACGAAGCCCTAATGCCCAAAGCCCAAAGCCGAAGGCTCAAAGCTAGTGGCCGCCACGCAACAATGCAGGAATTGAACAATGACTTTCTTACAATGAAGTCCGACAATTGAACTTGGCAGGTGGACTACTAGCGTGGTCCTTGATAACTAGAATTTTGATAGGAGATAATCGTGATATGAGATAACTGAGATAAACGCTTTTTGAGAAACCAGTCACAATAAAACACCGCTCAAAAAGCCCTGTTGCTTGTTAATATCTACGTTTTAATGTATAAAAGTTGAAAATCGGTTCACTGGTTTGATATCTAGGTGAGATCAAAACTTTCGCAACAAGAATAACAACAAGAATATTGCAGTCACATTAATAAAGCGTTCTAAAGGCTCTAGGCCTTTCTATTACCTACATTTTAAGCTGTAAAACTTGAAAATCGATTCATTGGTTTAATCTCTACGTGAGAATAAAATTTCCCCAACAAGAAGAATAGCAACAACATGAATATTGTAGTCACACTAAAATAGAGTTCAA
>JAHWFP010054861.1:12161-22335 GCA_023313725.1 Lithobius niger | reverse complement strand
AAATATTCAAACTTTGGGTTCTGCTCCCATCTGCTCCGAGTGGCTATCGGTAAGGTGCACCACTAAGTGCAGAACCATAATAAATCAACGCTATGGCTGAAAAGTAGGATTTTGTTGATATATTTTCTGTTAATTTGCTTTATCTATTTCAGTTTGTTCTGCGTTATCGTATTTGTGTTATCACTTTAACGTAATGAAGGAAACTTGTATTCATTAGTGAAGAATTTCACGTATTTTCCTGTCTATGGATTGGTGTTCTGGTTATGGTGCACCTTCTAGTATCCATTTTCAGTGAGCCTCCGTTTTCAACTTCAGTTCTTTACATCTTGCTGGATGGACTGTTTTCTACATAATCTTTGCTTCGAAGCAGCTTTAAACCTAATTAAGGCTATTAAAAAACTGCATTTGATCACTTTCTAGGCTTATCGCTGCCCCTTTGTTGGCTTCCCTGCAGGATCCAAGTTGTTTTGCCCATATTTTCCGTGTTTACGACGAATTTCAATTCTGTTTTCTTTTTTGGTCCTACATTATAGTCCCAAACAACTTTCTAATTTATTTTATGTCCATATCTCGAATAGTTTAGGAGATAAATTTTAGATGATCTTGAAGATGACCTCCAAGGTCAGTTTGGGAACCATCATCGGATTCACTATAAGTGATTTCCTATACGAGTATGTTGTTATTAATAAACAAAAAACGGAACGTTAAATGTTAAGAGTAAGGGTCTAAAAGTCAAAACTTACAAGGAACACGGACAAGCTTTGACAGTAAGGATCTAGGTGTAAAATTTTGTCAGAAAGAGGCTGGTAAGCATTAAACCCTTACTACCCGGTGGTTAGCTTAGTTCTACTCTATTCGGACAGAACATCTGTATGAACGGTTGTAGCAGGTTTTCTTTGTTCTTAGAATATCGTTAAGGAACTTTAAGAACATAATTTTCTTGTGAAGTTTCGCATTTTGTCTTTTGATGGTTTAGAGTTTTTGATTATGGTAGAGTATAACCAATAATGCTCGATGCTGCGAATATGCTGGCATGTTACTAAATCGAAAAAACAATTTTCAACGTAAAGCAAAGCAGGAAACGCATCTCCACTGCACCTCCAGTATATGATTTTTGCTATTGGCTTATTTTCAATTTTCCTTAATATTATTTCCAGCGATTTATGTCTATTTATTTCTCCACTAACACTGGACTTGCTTAATGATTTATCAAGCCAATTTTGTAAATCCAAGAACTTTCTTTAAAGCTACCTTTATACTAATTTCGTAGATTTTAAGGTAACTGATGACAACCAATAATCCTCTTTACTGTGTATGTTCTGTCATGTTACCAAACCGAAAAATAAACTTTTCAACATAAAGCAAATCAGGAAATGTACACCATACTACCACTGGATCAGCACATGAGTCTTTATAGGAGGATTTACAGTTTTACGTCAAAATGTATTTACTGCTTTCCTATTTTTAAGGACGAAAGCTGGCCACCGGGTAGTAAGGGTCTAATGCTTACCAGCCTCTTTCTGACAAAATTTTCCGCCTAGATCCTTACTGTCAAAGCTTGTCCATGTTCCTTGTAGGTTTTGACTTTTAGACCTTTACTCTTAACATTTAACGTTCCGTTTTTTGTATATTAATACCTGTTACTTTTAGAATTGTACCAAAACTAGAAAACAGTGCAGCTGACGGTAGGCTACTGCCTGCACCGAGAAGAATGCACTATACTCCCACTTTAGAGTTTGAGTACAATTTCCTTTTTAATTTTTTTTCCACATTTTTTATTTCTTTATTGAAGGAAATCAGGCTATAATAAGCATAATTTCAAAATGGCTGATTCATTACAAGATGGCGTGGATTACAGATTAATATGACGATGGCACATTCATTGTTTCAACTGTTAATATCGTCTTCATTCTAACCCAGTTTGGGTTCGTGCTCCCTAAAAAAAAAAGAACAACATGTAATAGCTTGCTCGTCTATGTGCAAAATCTGAAAGAAATAGGAATTTTCCCCGTGCCAGACGTAGGTAAGAAAGAGTATATTTATCCAGAGATAGGACTCCTATCTACACCGAACAATGGAACCAGACAGTCATGCTATGGTGTAGGATTCATACTTACACTGACTGTGACGCACCATTCCTACGCGAAACGTTAGGAATTGCTCCTGCACAGAACGCTACCTTAGTACGTATATGCGTTAACATTTAACAAGTAGGAATTGTGAGTGTACCGAACAGTATTCAGGAATCCAGCAGGAGTGTTATCTACACTGACGTAAGGGAGCGTTCACAAATTACGGAACACTTTTTTTTCTTTAGCCCCCGTTCCCCTTTGTAACACAGTGTGTCACTTGGCTTGACCCTTTCCACCTGAAAATACGTAACATTTTCTAACCCTCATCTTCCCCCTCTCATTCCACCGCCCTCCAGTTGTATAGGTTTTTTTTTGTATTGAATTCGTTTTTATGAGCAGTCGTAATACCTAGGGGTGTAATGACCAGATATTTGTAAAAAAAAAAAATTAAGTCGTTAAACAGATGTAAAAAAAATAGTTTAGCGAAAAGAATGTAGATAAAAATGTAGCACACAATTATTAGTGTGTTACCTATAACTTCATCATACTCACCCTCCCCCATGGTAACAGATGGTAACACATTTGCTGAACTCCTCCTCCAGGCTTTACGTAATTTGTGAACGCTCCCTATTGCACGTTGAGAGAATTTCGTTACAGAAGGGAGAATTTGTTTTTTAATCAGCAAAAAAAGCATTGTTTCAGTTAGCACGTGATGGCTTTTTTCCAAATAACTACTTCAGTTAAACTAAAATAACCTTGAAAAGGCACATGTTCACATAGGAAGCTATGATTTGAGCCTATTCCCATGATTTTTGGTGGTGTAGTTTGACCTGTAGAGAGGACAGACGAAAGTATCCCCAGAACAACAAGAAGCAGAAGAAGAAGAAGCAGAACAAGAAGTTGTCTATTTGGTCCCTCTCTGGATCTCGGATTTGGCTGGACCGAATTTCACAATTTTTGGACTGTAGAGAGGCCTTGACTAGTCGAGGCTGGATTCCAAATTTGGTTTTAAAATGTTTACTTTTGACGGCATTATAGGCTCTCAAAGTTAAGAGTTTAACACAGAGACCCTAGGCTGACCCTTACTAACACTGGCTATTGCCAGTGTTAATTACCAACTGATATCCATTATTAGCCCTTTATTTTGGGTAGATGGTGTAAGGATTTAATTAATGGCTTAATTAGTCTTTATAACAGAAACAATACAACTAATTGATTGGATACATATTTGCATAAATATCATACATTTATTAAATGCATGAGCCGAATATTTATTCGGATAGATCAAATTGGCTCCAGATAAGTGAATATAATTAGGAGTCCTCTTCAGACGACCGAAAGGCGGCAAGATCATTGTAACCCGAACCAGTGGGCACTTCAGAAGTGCCTGCTCTGCTATAGCCTGCGGCCCCTGCGGCAGGTATAGGGCCCCCCATGACTTGTGTGTCCACTTGCGTGCTGTTAGATATAAAGTTGCTCTGGAAGTAGTGCCTCAGTTGCCTGGTGCTGTGCAAAGAGTGAGTGCTGATGATACAAGAGGGAATAAATGGCGCATCCCCCCTTCCTCCTCCTCTTCCTGCCCAGTCTAGTGCTGTACTAACTGTGCCAGGACTGGATGGTGTTAAGCGTGATGATCGCGTTTCTGTGAGCAGTGTACAGCAAGGAGTATTCCTGGGGCCGAGAGCCATACATGAAGGGGCCCAACAAATGGCAGCTGACGACCAGGGAAGCGGTGGATCAGTATGTGCAGGAATAGGTTTAGCAACTGATCACAATTATGATAAAAGAGGTCTTTCTCTACCCCCGAAGAGGCAAAGAGTGAGAAAGAGAAATCGAAGTAGAAATGGAAGTGGGTCTCAAGGAAAACAATGGGCGAAGTGTGAGGTTAGTGGTGATCGGTTAGACATTGAGTGTCCAGAGTCCCAGCGCTCATCCACTGCTATAACTCTTGAAGTTTTTACAGAGTCTGAATCTAGGGATGAATTTAGTTTAGACGATGTGATGGTATTTAATGACTTTGATCTTGATGTAGGCTTGAATTTGGATGTGTTGTGCAGTGATGGTGTGAGTCAAATTGAAAATGTAAGTGTTGAGGATAATGAGAAGGGAGAAAACGACCAAGGAGTCCCGTTTCGTTTTTGGCTTTGTGACATCTAAATTGCACTAATTTTCGACTCTTTAGCTAAAGTTTTTCTATTGCATCTTGGAATGTTCGAGGTTTCCCTAGCAAACTTCATGAAGTTGAGCAAACGTTACAGTATGCAGAAATTGTAGCGGTGCAAGAAATTAATACTACTCGTGGATGTGATGCATCTGCTCATCAGACTGACAGTCTGGCTTAGCGGTAGGGCCTTGGCCTTTGATTTCAGAGGTCCCGGGTTCGATTCCCCGCTCAGGCAGTCTGACATATAAGTCCAAAAGGCAACGTAAATAGGTTTGCATCTGTATTTCGTTAACCAATTTCGAGCCCATTGGCTTTCCGTCCCGTTTAACCCATTATCTCTGTTGCTGCGTGGGTGACGTGGTTTCATCAGTTTCAATCACCGTTCATCATTGCAGGGGATGCCACCATTATGACTGGGGTTCTGTTCGTGTTAATGCGTGTGGTCAGCGGCTGGCTAGAGCTATTGACACTGTTGACATTGATGTGATTCATAATGGTACTCCGACTTTCTCGCATTGGCTTCAAGGAGCAGTCCAAGAGTCCACTTTGGATATGTTCCTTTATACTCGAGGTTTAGCGAAGCATTTTCACCTCACAGTTTCCGATGATTTAAGGGGGAGTGACCACTTTCCGGTCATCCTGTCCCCCATTGGGAGTGTTTGTCGCTCACAAAGAGGGTTTCGTGCCAAACCCAGAGTCTCTAATGGGGCTTTTGCCAGTTGGATTTCTACGTTCATGTGGCGTAAGCGATCCATTGAGCACTCCCCGTCAAGGATAAATCCGGTGTGGTGGACCCAGACTTGTGTGCGTGCTGTTCGTGATAGAAGGCGTGCATATCGTCATTGGAAATGGCATCCAAGTGATGCAGTGTTCTTGGGGCCCCTGGTCTTCGTGCGACTTTGTTGCTGCGCCTGGCTCCTAGCTTGCCTCTTGGAGTTGCTGTGGCGACTCCTTTCAGCCCGTGGGCTTGGTGTCCGGGGCTAGCAACGGTTTTTTTCTTCGCAGTCGCCTCCCAGTAGCACATTCTGCCATGTGTTTTGTGATGCATCGTTTCACCGTGAGTCCTGGACAGGGGGCGTGGGTGTGGCTATCCCGTCACTGAAAGTCTTCTGGAGTTATCAGCTTGTGTCAGTCTCATCAAGCACAGCATGTGAATTGTGCGCCATTTTGGCTGCCCTTGATGAGGTTTTGGATTTGGAGCTTCCTGTGGTGGTGGTCTACTCGGACTCCAGGTCCGCGATAGGGACTGTGCGGCGAGCTGTGGAGGAGCTGGACCTTGCAGACCCTGTTGTCTACTCGGTGTGCAGGAAACTGTGGGCTGTAAGCAGTGGTCGTATTATCACTCTTCAGTGGATTCGGGGTCATCATGGTATCCCAGGCAATCAGCAAGCTGATGCGCTTGCTAAGCGTGCAGTGGGCTCAACACGAGGTGTCTTGACTTGCTGCAGTACCCGAGTTCCAGGCGTCCAGAAGTTGTGGCGTGGTTTATGAGCCAGTGGACAAGTGAGTGGTCTGCAGCGACCACTGGACGGGGCTTGTATCAAGTGCAGCAGGTTTGCAGTGGTCGGTGAGTTTTGGATTGTCTGCTGCGTGTTGATGCGCGGGCCCTATCCTGCCTGCGTACAGGTCACTCGCTCCTGCGGGAGCACCAGTTTCGCGTGGTGTGGGTGGACTCCCCGGTTTGCCCAGTTTGCTTAGTGGATTTTACGCGTGACCATTTTCTTCTTCTCTGCCCGGTCTTCCAGCACCAGCGGCGTGTGCTGGATTCTGTTCTCATGGCGCATCCATTGATCAGTCACCTCTTGTCCCTTTCCTGGGGCCAGGCTGCAGTGAGCAAGCTTAAGGCAGTCGCGACATTTGTGCGGGCAACGAGAATGAGGGTGTAGTGCATGGCTCTCTGGTTGTTTTCTCTCCCTTCTCCCTCCATCCTTCTGCTAGAATGGAATTGCTAGTGAATTAATAGGTTGATCAGAGTGCTGGTTGGTGTGAATTGGGGAGTGTAATTACAGTGATTGTAGCCTATACTGGTTGTACTGGTCTAGTGCGGGATGCATGGTTCCGGGCTGATTTCCCGTTGTAATAAATTCAAATTCAAATGGCATTTACCAGTTGACAATATTTACGACATTTTCGTAGAACCTTAAATTACTTTCTAGAAGTAGATTTAAGTACAATACGTTCGTCGCTCATGATTGATCACTAAGGAGAATAACAATAAATCACTCTCACACGGGACAGTTGATTATACTGACAGATAACTTCAAAGCGCCGAATACGGGGAGCAATTAATGAACCCGAACTCAACAATAGAATGACTGACATGCTGATAAGGAGCAGCATTTGGTGATAAGGACCCAAGCTATCAAACTGTTACTATATTTAGAATTTCGGCAATTAATCAATACTACAATGGATCGATCGTGGACGATAACGCTACGGTATATAAACTGAATTTCGGAATGCATGATATCAGTCGATCATCAGCCATTCACCAGTTGCTTAACTAGTTCACGCCAGTCACATTCTTGAGGTCCCACATCGGAAAGCACGTAAGGCCAGACGCCGTGCCGCATTTTGGACTGGGCTTCACCGTCAAGCTAGAGCTGTGAGCCGATAGCTACGACAGAGCTTCTATTAAGAGCTAAGTATTTCAATTAAATAGCAATGGCTATGATTGTTAAGGTTAACTAGTAGTAATACTTACGCTACTAAATTAGCCCGTGATCATCTAATTATTTTAGAGATATAATAATGATTTAGTTTTCCGCTCGACTTAATCAGTAATGCCATTCGTTCGACTCATTGCCGAATAATTGTAATCGATACTATAAATCATAACAATCTGTCACTGATTTAATTGGCCATATTGTGGGGTCAATATTGTGTACACCAGAGTGTCGATTAAAGGCCCAGTATTAGATAAATGATTGCTTAATATTTAGCCTTCCCATTTTCTGTGCATAATTATTGCTTTTATACAATTGATTGTCCGTTTGCTATCCTGATAATAATGTTTGTTCTGGTCAAAAGTTCACTGGAATAGAACGTTACAACGGGACTTCTGGGACATACTGTAGAGGAGGACTGCAGCGCGCAAGCAGGCAGTTACGCGCAGCTAAGAAACCTTCAGGGAAACATTCCATTGAGGACAATGTAATGCTAAAATAATCAGCTTAAGATGTTACGGCAATAAGAAAAATCGTTGGCTTTGCAGTGCTTGCTCGTATGCAAACAACACAATCAGATGAGTACTTAGATGAGGATGTCGTTGCGGCTTCCGCACTTTGGGCCGAGTCGACTCTCTGACCGCTAGTCATCGTGCCCGTTTTCGTCAGCTCTTATGGCCCATTAGTCCCGATTGCAGTCGAATTCATCAATAATGGTCTGAAGCACAGATCCGGTTCGTATGCATCTTCATTTTGTGTCCCTTTGGCCGTTTTTTCTCTTCGTCAGCACGGAAAAATTGTATCGTTCGCAAGCAACACTTCTACGGAATCTCATAAGTGTCATCCATATTTGGTCCTTTTTTCGGGCAAAAATTGAGAACGATCACACATTTTAGTTTTTGAAACCATTTTACCAATCGAACAATGACGAACCTGTCGGTGATGGACCCAAGCAAGTACTAGAGGACTTTCTGTACACCCCTCACAGCAGAAAAAAAAGTCCAAAGAACTTAGATACAAGACGGCAAACCCGATTTTTCGATGCACTTTCCTCCCCATTGTGCGGCGTACGCCCGCCGACCCCCTCACGAATTCCACCGCTGGGTCCGTCCTTCAGCTGCCCTCCTAGTTCGCGTCCACAGGACGACCATGACACTGCTCTTCACCTACATACTTTGTTTTCAGAATTATTCGAACAGACTTCCAGGATGTTACTAAACTCCTGGACAATCAGCTCTCGAAAAAGACCGTGATTTTCGGGCCCTAAACATTAGATTGTTCGAACTTACCCATACGTCGAATTCATGATTTCCGAGACAACGCATTCCGATATGGCGCAGCCATTCCCATTCAAAGAATGGTCAGTTTAGGTCTCCAGTGAACTTCAGGAGTATCATTTACACCTTCAAGTGGCTCTCTCGGAACAATTACATCTGGGCTGCTTGAAATCAAAGCATCAATTGCTGCAAATATCACAGGTGCTTTGGAAATTCAATCTCCTTCAACTCCTATCAGTGACTTAATTCGCAATCCTTGCCAGGTACCAACGTTTCTAACAACATCCAACGATCCTCAAAGTGCACACAAACCATGAACAAACATGCAAACCAAATCAAGACAGTTGAATGCACGTCAATTCTGTCAATTAGAGACGGCAGCAACATTGAGTTATGCTCCACTCATTTAACGACACATTCTCCCCACATTAAGCAACATTTATCTCAACCTCGTGAACCCCGAACTGTGGGGGCTAAGTCTTCACCCATTCGACCTGTGCTTCGAGACTCTCCTGTCCACCCGAATATCACAGTGCGACGTGCTTCAAATACCAGGGCCCGTGGCTCGAAGCATGCCATCAAGGACCATATTTATGAGCCGTTTGCTGCCACCCTTCAACACTCTCTTCAGCGACACAAGACTATAAACGTTCAGGATCAACACACGGCTCCTAAAACCATAGACTATCTAATTAATTGTCAGAATGCAACATTCCCTTCGACTAACCGTCCTGATCCTAGAGATGCACCACCCAGCCCTTTACCACCGATTCAAGATCTCCCAATTCTAACGCCAATGCTGTTCCTCAAAACAAACTCTCCCTACGCCCACACATTTTTAATGGTGACTGAAATGTGAGAAATCTCAGATACGGATCACACCCTCTATCCCAAACCTGGTGCTGGCTGGGAGCATCTGCTAAATTGATTTCGGAAAAAACAACAACTCTTATGGATACCACTCCCGAAGGGGTATCTTACACAGTGTGCGCAGGTTCAAACGACCTACTGCTGTGCCCACCAAATCAAATCACGTTTTACATTAGCAATCTAATATCTGTTTTTCAAAAAATAGCTCCAACCGCTAAAATCTCTATTGTGGGCCTATTTCCCCGTACATGAAAAACTCAGAGAGGCTGATCAAGCTGTGATTCACACAAACTTTCTCCTAAAATAATTGTGCATCGATCGCCTGTGCAATTTTGTTAGCATTGACGTTCAAATATGTAGTGATCCTACTCTTAGGGCCCATTTATAATATTGATTTCGACGTGTACGTGTGACGCTCGGCGCGTGAAACTATAGTTTTCCCATGCTCAACGCACGACCATTTACAATTTAGAGCAGGTGGGCCAACGCGCGCGTTTTGCTATTTTTAAGTTATTTCTTCAGTGTTAATTGAAATACACAGTTTATGAGCCTGGATGTCAGCTACTTAAGTCTATCACTTAACCCAATATGCATCACACAGTCTATGTAGATTTCAATAATATTGTGGTTTATTCAGCCTTCAAATAAACTTTCACATTATATGGCTTGTTCACTCATTACTTATGAGGGATGGCAAGGATAAACTTAATTAAAGATAGATATATACATGAGTCCTCACAAACCATCCAGGCAGCCATCTTTGTTTTAGCAGAAACCACTGCTCTATATAACCAAACCTGGATAGCCTACCTACCATACAATTATAATATAATCTAGATAGCCTATTCTAGAATAATCAAGTTAGCTTAATCATACCCACATTACATGATCTTTTAGATCAAGAAACTTTTAGAACAAAAGAAAGTTATTGTCTCAAATAAATTCTAAGTACAAAACAAATAGTTTAATACCTAACATTAAGCATCACGTGAATATCTACTGGACGTAGATCGGTGAGCGCCAAGCGACACTCGCATGCTTAGTTGTTGCATGCTGGGATAAAAGAAATGGCGGCATAAACAGATTCCATTGGCGCCACAAGAAAGGAAAACATGGTGTGCTAAA
>JAHWFP010054861.1:0-12061 GCA_023313725.1 Lithobius niger | reverse complement strand
GCATCGAATCTTGGTGCTATAGAAGGGGGAAGTTGTGAAACAGCATAATTGAAACGGAGTATCGGCCAGCATTACCAAGCTCACGCGCCTGCTCACGCATTTGATTTCTAAATGAAAGAGTGTTTGCTTTAGCGTGACGATACCACGAGCGGGCCAAGCCGATTGTCCGCGCGCACTGTTGCTCATGAACTGGCGTACACGCCTAGCGTCGAGCGCCACGCTCACGCACAAGCTTTTATATTGTAAACGCAGCCTTATGGCCCGAGACTGCATGCATCTAACCAGTAGAGGCAAGCAAACCCTTGAAACTGAAGTCAGTTCCATCCTAACCTAGTCAGAAAACGCACATCACTAACAGGGAATTCTCCCAATGTACCAACCCCAGCCACCACTCCTGTTACTAAAAATCTTTCTTGTCTGTTGATTAACGCTAGGAGTGTCCTGAAAACTTGGGTCCTTTAAGGCCATTCTTGCTGAGGAATCCTTCGACCTCGTGTTCGTCACTGAGTCATGGCTGAGCGAAGAAGACCTTGATTCGAGGATCATTGGTGGTCTTCCATACACGCTTGTGCGGCTTGATAGACAGTCCAGGGTAGGTGGAATCTTACTCGCTGTTTGGGAACCACTACAGATTGCCTGTTGTGGTAAAGCAGACAATGCCGAGGCCATGTGCCTTTTCCTACCAGACCAAAACCTTACTTTCTTACTCTGCTATTTACCTGATAGCTATTCATATAATCAAATTAAGACACTCTCTTCCTTTATTCTTAGTCATTTCAACAATAATACCCCAAATATTTTACTTGGTAACTTTAATTTGTCTTCGGTGGACTGGACGACCGATGGAGCATTGGACCGCCCGCACCAGGTGTTCTTGTCAAAAATTGCTCCTTTGGCCTTCGATCAACTTGTTGATTTTCCGACTAGAGGGAAAAACATCCTTGGATTTAATTTTTACCACTGATGAACTACTTGTTTCTGATGTTTCATTCTACGTCAACTTGGGAACTAGTGACCATAGCATGGTTGCCTTTAAGCTGAACTGCTACATGGTTGGTACTGAGTACTATCGTCCAACTCTAGGGAAAATTGATTTTGAAAAATTAGGTCTTAGTCTTTGCAACATTGATTGGTCCGAGCATCTCTCTCCATACGGTAACGATATTAACACCGCTTGGAATTGTTTTTCGAACCTTGTTACCCAGAAAACTGAACAGTGCCGCGGAAAGCCACGACCTAGAGTCTGGAAAATTTATTACCAACATCAATTAGAAAACAAAGTAAAAAAAAAACTTAAACTTTGGAGAAAGCTTAAAAGAAACCCAGGAAGCCACAATTTAACTGATTATAATCTACGCCGTTCACAATACTTATCCAGCATTAAAACCTGGCACAACAACAGTGCATCTAAAGTAGTACAGGACGGGAATATCTCGGTACTTTTTCGCTTCTACAAAAAAAAAAAAACAACCAACACTGTGAAAAGCATACCACCACTCTTATTTAATGGCATTTGTGCTACGACAAACATAGCCAAGGCAAACCTATTGAACGCCATATTTGTATGTAATGGAGTCACTGATGATAATCTAATATTACCACCAAACGATATTGAGCAAAATTTTTCTGTGTCATCCAATCCATTTCTCAGCTTTATTGTTTTTACCCGACAACTCGTACTTGAAGCAATGCCAGCACTCAAACCCAATCATCCTGTCGGTCCAGATGGCCGTTCGTCGTTTTTTTTTTATAAACTAATTTACCTAGAAATCGGTGAGGCTCTACTTTTCCTTTTCAATCTCTCTTTCCGTCTGGGCAAAATACCAGAAAGTTGGAGTACGGCGAATGTGGTCCCGATATTTAAGACGGGTAACCATTGAGATCACTATAACTATAGTCCTACAGCTCTTACTGCGTACCATGTAAAATCATGGAAGCGATCATTCGAACCCAAATGCTCTCGTTTTTCTCCAAACACTCTTTACTGGACAATGAACAATTTGGCTTTCTGCCAGGACGATCCTCTACCATGCAACTTCTTTTATATCTGGACCATCTGGCGAGTGCTCTTGACATCGGCATCCCGTCGTTTTTTATTTTTTACGACTTCAAAAAAGCTTTTGAGTCGGTCGTCCACTCCAAACTGCTCGTTAAATTACTTGCTCTCCAAATTTCTGGAGATCTACTTTACTGGATCGAGGCCTTTATCTCGAACCATACACAAAAGGTCGTTATTGAATCGATTCAATCAGAACGCCTCAGTGTGGTAAGTGGGGTGCCTCAAGGATCTGTCCTAAGCCCCCTCCTTTTGTTCGTATTTTTAAATGATCTTTCTTTTCCTGTGGAGTCACCTGGGGCGACACGTTTTAAATTCGCTGCTGACATCAAAACGGGATCAACCATCAGCTGTTTCGTGATGGCTATCAACTTCATACAGATATAGATATCGTATACCATTTGTCGCTTAAATGGCAGTTGCCCATTTCTCAATCTAAATGCTGTTTTCCACGTGGGTGCCTCCAATCCTTCTTTGTCCTATGACCTAGGTGGAACCAATTTACAAGTTGTAGACTGTGGTCGCGACCTAGGGATTTGGTTCTCTAAGGACCTATCATTTTCTACACACTGCATGAAGATTGCAGCTACAGCTTATCGCAGACTATCAATGATTAGGAAATGCTTTGAGGCCACTAGCGTTAATATACAGGCGTGGGCTTTTAAAGTCTTTGTAAGACCCCTTTTGGAATATGCGAGCCCGGTTTGTTCCCCCCACCTACTGGGTGATATTGATCGCCTTGAGGCTGGCTGTACAGCGAACCTTCACCAGACGCCTGCCAGGCTTCAAGACTTTTCAGGCCAGTTCTTGCCTTCGTACGGCCAAACTGGAACCAATAGAGTTACGTAGGGTTAGGGCAGACCTAATAATGACTTTTAAGATTTCGCATGGATTACTGCCGATCGATCTACCCTTTTTCGAGCAAGCTTCCTCTTCATTCACCAGAGGCCATTCCCTGAAGCTGCGTGTCGAGCACACACATCTGGGCTGTTCGAAATCATTCTTTGCCGTGCGCGAAGTTCCAATTTGGATCTCACTACCCGAAGAGACTGTCTCTGCCGCGTCAATCTCAATCTTTAAGAAAAAAGCTACTAAGCTGTGATCTCACTAAATTCCTTAAAAGGACTTACTGACCTCCTTCTTTTAATCACTGTTCCATAATGCGAATTCACGTCTTTTCTCTTTTCCTTTTAACGCTGGGGACGGTATCAATGGCCTGCCCTTCCGTAACCCCACTCCCACTTTTGCTGAGAGTAAACCTCTTATTATTATTATATTATTATTATTATTATTATGTGATTACAAATTAACAATTTTGTTCAGAAAACATGACAATAAAGAATATATTGCAATGCAGTTATCAAACCAGTCACTGAAAAAACGAAGCATTTTTATGGGCTAGAACAACGGACAGTAAGGGACTCAAAATTTGATCATTTCTTTTTATGTTTTGTGTATAACAGAACTGCTAATAAATCCGCATATACTGAACTGAATTGTCATAAATAATAGACAACAACCAGAGGCATCGATTGATGCTGGCATTCATGTTGAGACAACGATTCACGCCTATATCTTGAACCAAGAATTTTAATTAACTCTCTTTCACGATTATAGCCTATCTTATATTTACTGCCGCTAGCACCCACGAGCAGCTGTCTGGCTTATCCTCATCTTCCCCGGTTCATTTTCAGTCATATTGTCGATTGGATTTCGGTAGCTTAATACACTGGAATAGAATTTTTACATTCAGAGTGGTCTGGCTTACGTGCATAATGAGTATTCAGTAAGTTCTTCGTCCAGATTGCGTCGATTCTTACGATCTAGAACTGAGGCCATGTTGGATCCACAGATCAAAGAAATACGAGGCGTCAATAGTTTGTGTGCAAATCTTTCAATTAAAACGAAAACGTAAACTGCATTTTGTAGAATTGGAAACTAGATCAACGTCAATGGGATGGGGGAAACAGACGAGTTTGGTTGAGGTTGGCTTGTGGTTTTCGAATGCGACTTGTTACAGTTGGAGGCAATATGCTGTCACCCTCCAGCATGGCTGCCTTTTCCCCGCAAGATAGCCAACACCTGCCCACAACATAACAGCCACTTGCCTGCAACATCATGGTAGGCGACTATCTTATACTGATTTCACACGTTATAATGTTTGGGTGCCAGCCCTGGCTGACCCGTGACGGAGGATTTCACACGTAATAATGTTTTCTGGGCGAAAGCGAGCTAGCCAGGGCTGACGCGCGCCCGCCTGGCCTACCTTTCCAGCCGAGGCCAGCCCGCCTTAATTTTAACGTGTGAAATCCGAAGCGAGCCCTCCCGCGCTCGTGGCCTTGCAGTGCAACCCACTACCCTACATGTCAACAAACAAAACTGTAAACACCAAAAAAGAAATAGTTATATGAAAATCGTAAATTAAATAGTGGCTGTTGTATGGATTGAAAAACACGTGGAGGAAAAAAAAATATTGCACCTTACAGAAAAAAAAATACCCGTATTGCATATCAGCATGTTAGAAGGGTCATGATGAATCGCACTGATCAATTCTCAGCGTTTGGAATAACTGGCAGTGTTTTTCCCTAAATGATATAATTTTTCCAGTTTTATTTCCATTGCAAATTTCGTGTCATTAAAAGGATTTGTTTGGGTGTATCCAAAGAAAAAATTGTACTACAAGGAAAAATAAAAATTAGAAATTAACGGTAGTTTTTCTTTTTCTTTTTTTCTTTTGAGCATAATAAAATAAAATACTAATCTAGATCAAAGAGCCATGTTTCAGAGAGTGCGAAGTTATGTTGTCATAATAACAGACTGTTGCAGAATGAAGACATATTTATAAAATAAAGAGAAAATAATATGTCGAAATAAAAGTGACACGAACCATATCCATTTTTCTGTTCTTGAACGTTAGACTGTCCCAACCAAGAACTCGAACCGTCAGTCTTTTACTATGTTTATAGATCGACACTACAATCGCGGAAGCACACCGCCAAGATTTAACTGTTGGAACGTCGGTATTGGTATCCAAAGGACATCAGTTTTGACAATAGTTCCAAAATTATTGGCAACAGAAATGGGTTTCACACCCGTATTGAAATAAAAACATTAGCCTACATTTAATAACGCAAATAAACTCGGGAACAGCTGGTAGATTAGCATTTACCGAATTAACAGAAAGGTGTTACTAATATCACACAAAAAAGTTTTATGTTTTTTAAATGGGTTTATAGCCTATTGACCGTAGTTCAAGATCAAAGTTAAAAAAAAAACGACGAAAGAAAAAATCTGAGAAAAAAAGCCGGGAGGGGACTTAAAGACACAAATAAAATGGGTTTGTTATTTTTTTTCATGTTGTTATGTGTAGGGCAGGTGGTTAGCTTAATTGTCTTGGCTCGAACTTCACCAGGCAGGGTGGGGAGTTCCTCAAGAAACGACTTTTGTAACTCTTTTTTCTTGGCTGTTTTTTCTCCCTATATTCATGGCGAAGGTGGTGTAGTAATCTTCGTATTTATTTATTTTTTCAATTCTTGGCTATTTTAATTATTATAAAAAATATTAGCAACGTCAGTTTGACATTTAATGTTGAGCTTCTCCTGGAAACACGTAATTTGAGAAGTGAAGCCGACTCACTACTCTTACCATCTTGCCGACAGATGGTCTTCCTAAGCGAGCGTGGGTCAGTTCTCAAGCATTTATTACGTGTGAAATCAAAGCGCACCCGGAGTTTGGCATGAGGGCTGGCCAGGGCTGGCTCCAGCCCGGGTTGGTCAGGGCTGACCCGCGACGAATTATTACGTGTGAAAACAGTATTAGCTACCAAAATTCTAAGCAACTAGTGCTGCAAACCGTTCCTCCCGCAGAACAAAGGAGACAGCAGCTAGTGCCACAGCCTACATCGCAGCAACAAACAACACCTGAGAAGCAAGGGGTTAGTGTACTTGTGTAGTTCACCGAGGAATAGCAGAGTCAAACCCGGAGACACCCCGTTTTGACTTGCTCGGACAGAGTTGTCAACAAACCTATTAAAGACATTAAAAAGAAAACAGTTCTCTTCTGCACATGAAATCATGCTGATCAGTGGTCATCAGCACCTTAGCCCACTAATATGGGGGCAGCACTGTCGTGAGGCATCACGAAGATTAAACGAGTAGAGAGAAGTGGTCCATTCTGACATGTGGAAGTATTGCTTGAGAGTGGTTCCTCTGCAACCCGAGTAATGGAAGCCACTGATGCAGACGGGTGCACGACGGATATTTGTCATCCTTTGATGGGTTATCAGCTAGTTTAAATACATTCTGAAAAAAAAAAATTTTTGAGTAAACATTTTTTTTGTTAACATTTCGCAGTTAGTATTAAAAAAAATTCCCAAAACGTTTAAACTTCTTATCTCGACATTGATTAAAATAAATTAAAAAAATAGGCTTCCTATGGAGTGGCATGGCTCTTTTGTGTTCTGTTGCTGTAAGGTTTTGACCTAGTACCGCATTGTTTTGCATTAAGATTTATCTATACTGGTAAAGTAAAAGTGCCTGAATAATCAAATGTCTAAAATAAACAAAGCCTGAAAGTACACAATGTAAACTCGACCACTTTTCGATGTTTCCAGTTTACCTTGTTCTCATTCTGCATTCTGTGCCTTCAGGCTTTATTTATTTCTAGATTATGATTTGTCAGCATGAAATAGGCATGAAGTGTTGACGTCGGCAAGTTATCTTTAGTTATTCTTTAGTATAACTAAGAATTGGGTAAGTGCGAACCGGTATTGACGTTATCGAGAAAATGGTTATCGGCGCGGCCTTCCAAAATAGCTTTGATGTGGTCACACACATGAAACCTTGGCTGTCTTGCAAAGCTTGACGTACTAATACTACCATACTATAATAACTGAACATAAAAATATCTGTTTGTCTGCTAGCACTGTTGGACGATAACCACGTATCCTACTGGCTAATCTAGTTAACTCCACTTTACGTGGTCAAAAATCAAAAGTGAAACTTAAAAGTTCTTCATTTCCTGGGAAACGGGTTATACTGCTTTCCAGTGTGATGAAACATGAAGCTGAATTCAAGAGTTTCATTTATAGTATCTGCAGGCATGTAATTAAAAAAATTGTGTTTCTTTTATGTATTAAAGAAGTAATAAATAAAGTCTTTCTATATGCGACGAAAACATGAAATCCTTGCCTTTTATGCATTTACCTCCTTTTGAATGCTCAACCCCTAGTGAAACTTGTTGGCTTACCCGCCAGACTCGTAGCTTCACCTTCTGCGCCTGCACTGTCCAACCCGGACCATGCTTCATCTTTCTTCCTAGGGCTCCACCGCGTGTGGTTGCTGGCTCAGCTGTCTTAGCACAGGACCATCCTTAGCATACTTGGACCTCTATGGGCGCTACTGCACCACTTCTGGCTTGAAGTTTGGACTGTTGGGCCCCTTGGCCACTTTCTATCTGATTCATCAGAATGAATTCTCTGATTGCAATCAGGTGGCTAGGCGCCCATCCTCAACGGGTCCGGTCGCGTCGCCTGTACCTACATCACATTGTGGTCTGTAATGACACCCGGTGCCTCTGGGCACCAGAATGAATTCTCTGATTGCAATCAGGTGGGCTAAGCGCCCATCCTCAACGGGTCCGGTCGCATTGCCTGTACCTACAACACATCGTGGTCTGCCATGACATCCGACGCCTCTGGGCACCTCAGTTGGTGCACCTTAACAGGAGTCCCTCGGCCCGAGGAATTTCACAGGCAGCTTCACCTCACCATACAGGATGCCAATTCTTCTCTAAAACCGTCTGACCAAGGTTATGTTCCCGACGGTCCCAGTCTTCCTTCAGAGGAGTATTTCCATCAGATGGCCTCTACTGATGGGAGCCCGTCCATTCGTCATGGTTCCCATGCCCGTTCATGATGCGCCTCCTGGCAGTCTCCATGGAGCACGCCTCGGTCGACCAGTGTCGGCCCCTCTTTGTCCGTCTCCACGGTCTCCATCTGCAGACCTATCACTTTCCGACGGATCATCTCTGCTTCTACCAGAATCAGCACCAACAACATTGCCTGTCTCTTTCCTGCGATTGTTAACCACATCAAGAACAATCACAGTTGCGGGCGACTGAAGAAGTACTCCCATTGGGTGTTGTTTCCCGACCAATATGGTCCCCACAACTACTACGGACCAATCAACTCTTCAAGACGATCGTCCACGTTCTCCTGCACCTCCCTCACCATGTCTACTATGTCAAGAACTTGGTCTTGATCCTTTGGGACCACCTTGAGTCTCCTCCTCTAGGTTCGCTAGATTTCCTGACATTGCGCCCACGATCGCAGGCAACGATCTTTCGGCAATCAATCACCATCACCGGAATCACCAGGCTTCCGTTTGTGCAAAAACAGCCACTACCATACCTCAAGACAATGTCTGGGGTCCATTATCCTCTCCACGGGCCTCTACGTCCATAGACCCGCCTATCATTTCATGTTCTGCCGTGTTAACACCGTCTTCCTTGGCCTCTGGGCCACCTTAGAGAACACGATGACCATCACGGTTCCAGCCTGGACCTCCTTCAGCCTATTTTTCCAGCTGCTGCACCTATTAGATAAGATATGTTTATTCTCAAAAGAAGAAAGGAACACAAAAGGGCATAACTTTAGATGCCGCTAACAGAGTTCAAATATTACAACTGCAACCACAAATATCAAAATTGCAAGAAAATAAAAATAATATACGTTCAAGTAAAATCACATAAAAGGATCATAAAGGTAAAATTATAAATCAAAACAAGTCAACCAAACAAAATTTTAAAAACCGGTAATGTCTTATAAAAAGTTAAAAATAGTGTAAATACTCTCTAAGGTCAATTTTTTTCAACCTCCGTTTAAAAATATCAAGGGATAAAGCAAGAACGACATCCCCAGGCAGCACGTTCCACGGGTGAGTGACCCTATTCAAAAAAAAAAAACTTACGGCAGTTCGAGTTGCAGCATTCTCCGACCATCTTATGGGGATGGCCACGAGTACTATCACATTGTATTGTATTGTATTGTATGTTACTTCATCAACCTTGTTTTCAATTAAAGTGTATTCTTCTTGCTTTCCATGACGATGTAAAAAAAATTAATGATAAAGATACCAAAAATAAACAACAACCAAACAGGACAGACCTATCGGGTAATAGAAGAGGAATGATTCCCAAACTGAAGCACACTGAACGGCCAGTGGGCCAATGTACCAATAAGCCAATGGACCAGGAGACCAGTGGGCCCATTCCTTTCTTACAGGACTTTCTGCACCTGTTATCCAGTCCAGCTACCATCACGTCCATTGTAAACCAAGTACTAGTGATTGTCACTCTAAAGAAAGGTGGGGAGGGGAGGGCAGCCTTACACAAGCTTAGGCGTCCCACTCCAACCGTCCAACCAAGAACAAAACCACAACCGACACTTGATTCCATGTCTATGAACTTTGTTATGGTCTCCTTACCTCTGCTAGTGGGCCCCTTGACCTTTCTCGTGGCACCAATGATCACCTTCGCTTTCTCATCACCCTTTTCCGTCTACAGATGGTCTTACCGACTCCGGAATACCCCTTATATCACGAAATTGGCACGAAATTTCATCAGTCGCCACTATTTACGGTAACTGCTTCGCCACTCGATACATTTCCATATCCGCCTTTCTTCACTCCCAGTCATGGCCCCTACACACCCTGATCCATCAGACAGTTTCAGAGACTCAACAACCCGCCGTAGAATCGCAATCGCAGGCAATCAAGAGCAACGAGGGCAATCGAGGGCAACGGAGACAGCACACAATTCGCACACAGTGCTGGAAGACACAACCTCTAGCTTGCGACCAGGAACAGCTTCAGGGCAGGGATTGCGACACCTATGCCTCCTGTTAGGGCTTCCTTCCAAAAAGACGCGGCACAAAAGACATCACGCCGAGAAAACACTGGACAGCTGAGTGCACTACACCAAGGGGCCGAAGGGTGTAACATGGGCAACTCTTAGTGGTGCTACAGATGAGACCCTCTGCAGCCACAACGCAGAACAAAGCCTCAAGCACAGCAGGACGCAGCCTGCAGTAATCCACAATAATCCTACCAACACAATCACTTGCACCCCTAGTCACATTGCGCATCCCCAGCACGCACAGGAGCTCTGCTGCCTGGATATGGAGGGATGGCTCGCACGATTCTACCCAAAGAGCTTGCACCGATGTCGTGACCAGACAGCCCGTAACTACCCGAAGGCAGTCATTCACAACAGTCTGGAGCGACCGTATATGCTACTGCACTCGGCACAAGAAGGGGAGATGGTAGTCAAGAACCGCCCTTACAAACCCTCTGAAAACAGCTAATAGGGGACCTCGCCTCATGCCATCAATCTTGGACAACCTCTTACGAAGTGAGGTACGCGACCCAATACGCTCCCGTAGAGAGGCCGCGTGCTGGTCCCATTCCAAGTGGTCATCCAGAGTCATCCCCAGATCATGTACACTTGTTGTCTGTGTAATGACCATGTCATCAATTCGAATGGTTAGAGGAACCAAACCCTTGATCAACTTAAGACCACCAACTCTGTTTTAGCCGGAGCCAACTGAAGACCCTGTCACCCAGAAGGTGCAAAATACGTGCAACTGCAGTCTCCGCACACTGGCAGCAGACAGCTGGATCAGGACCGGCAAACCACAGAGCCACGTCATCCACATAGCAAACAATATTCTCAGTGGCCCCAGTCTCAACCAAAATGTCATTCATCGCGACTGCAAACAGGAGTGGACTGAGACAACTCCTTTGCGGAGCCTCCGGTCAGAACTCGCTGTTGCTGACCAGAATTCAGCAGCCCTGGTGGCAAATAGGCGAACACCAAAACGGGCACACACACTATATTGACAAGATCTTGCCCCGCACCCATGTTGATGAAGCTACACCGGATCCATTCCACACCTACCGTATCTTAGGCGGCCCTAATATCCAAGAATACAGCTACTACAATATGGCCCTGAACCCACGATTCATAGATCCCTGACAATAGGAACATCACTGCATCCTGAGCACTTCTCCCCACCCGGTACCCAAACTATATCGGGGCCAGACAATCACGATACTCCAAATGGCACTCAAGCCTTTTAACAAGCATTCGTTCATAGACCTTTCTTAGGTTCTGTTTTGGGACCATTACTATTTTTAATTTATATAAATAATATTGACAAGAAGGGAACCAGTTAATTTAGTTTGCAGATGATAACTGTCTATTTGCTAGCCATTTTAATAATGAAAAATTGATCCAAAAATTGCGGAGGAATTTTGATGCTATCTGGGAGTGGTGTTGGGAAAATGAAGTTTACAAAAACAAGGATAAAACTGTCTTTTTGGAAATTACAACATTTCAAATGAAAATTACCAAAAATTTGAACATCCTGCTGTACTTCAAAAATATAAGGAACTTAAAGTTAGCCTACCTCTTGAAAAAGTACTCTCGGCTAAATATCTTGGGTTTTGTCGTGACGAAGTCCACATAAATGAGTTAATTCAGAAAATAAGACAATTAATGCCTAAATTATATTTCCTGCGAAAAATTCTAAATTTTGAAAATAAGAAATTGATTACACTGCCTTAGTTGAATTGAATTTAATATATATGGCATTGAAGTATACAGCACTGCAAATGCAACAATCCTCCAAATGCTACAGAAAGCTCAAAATAAAATAATTCACACACTGTTTCAAGATAAAATAAAAAAATTAAAAATTAAAAATATTAAACAAAATTTAAATCTTTTAGATATCACATCGTTACAGTCCTATACTGTGATATTAAAAAATTATTATGAAAACGAATGGGTTATTAGAAATAAAATCATAAACAGTAAATTGCGGGATACCTCCATTAAAAGAAAACTTCCATTATGGAGAAATAAGTATGGGCAGAATCTACAGAGTTATTATGTTCCATTAATTTTAAATCAGCTTCCGAAAGACTTCAGAAATATTACATCCTT
>JAHWFP010054860.1:0-48011 GCA_023313725.1 Lithobius niger | reverse complement strand
CTAACCAAGAAAAAAATATCTCTTTTTGTAGCCTAAAGCTGAGAAATTACATGCTTGCAGTAAAAATTTTCTAATTTGGGGTACAGAGTTTGTCAAAATGCAGAACCGAATGAGATGGGTTCAATAGATATGGTTTTGCCACAATACAACACAAAATCACAACTTTTTCTTCCAGTTACAGCAAGCTGAACTTGTATTTGAGTACACCAACTACTGGATAGCTTTAAAACTACCTTATTATTTTGTAAAGTACAATGAAACTGTGCATGTTGGCACGAATCATTTGGACTGGTGAGACGTTTGCTGTAGGGGCATTTAATTTCAATTATTTTTTCGTCACAACACTTGCAGGAGACTATATACCAATCCAGTGATGGGCTTCCATTCAGAACTCGTTGCCTCGGACGGCGACAGTTACAATTCCACGGAATACAATTTGGTTAATAACGGCTGACTCTTTTGAGTACATCCAGTTCAGGATCTATTTTTGTGAATCGCAACGACGTTGTCACAGTTATTAGTGTGTCATTCGCCTGTACTCTGTTTTATCGCACATAGAAATTGTCTCACTCACACACGTTTGTGTGGCTTGATTATTTTAGCTAGCTTAAGGTCATTTTATGTTGCAGGGACCACTGTACATCCCACTTTTTTTAAGGCTACTCGCCAGTACTAGGTTTAGCCTATTTTTATATGTGGGAGTTTTAATCCAGGTCTAGCCAGGGGAAGGGGCACTAAAGTGTTGTACTAGTGCCCCAACATTAGGGTTCAGAGTGCCACTACTTCAGGCACAAGTAGTCGTGTGCGAGTCTTGTTATAGTACTTATATGTCGGGTCGGGTAATAAATCACTTTGGTACCAGGGCTATTATTACTTATGGATTGTCGAAATTTGCTAACTGCTTGGTGGGCGAAGACTATGATATTGGCAGAGTAATTGTTATTGAGTTTTGAAGACCACAGGCACATTGGGCGCCTGTAGGCCTTCATTTGTCAAAGGATGTGTGTAATATGTATGTATTGTGCTAGTCGATAGTATGCAACTAAGCTAATCACAAAGAGTAAAGTATATTAATTATGCAAATTAGCCTTAATTAACATATACTAATTAGGAGGCATTAACCTAATCAATGTACTACTAATTAATCATTCAGCCATTAAACAATTTCAGTATGACGCGTATTATAGTAGGCTAGGACTTAGCCTGACTCTGGAGGTTGCTGTCTAGGTAAGCTGGTGTTGGGGTTCTCTGACTGATCACCAGGGGGCAGCAGCACTAGGTCAGATTCTAACTTATTTCTGGTTCTAAATTCTATCACTGGATGGCAATAATCTAATGACAAATCCTTCATTTAGTTCTCAAGGTGCCCACTCGAGGGTAGTTATACACAGACATTTTAACCCATTCACCTGGCTGGTATTTAAACTGAGGGCTCGTTGTCTGGGGGTTGTTCTCCTGGCTGTACTCTGGAAGTGGTACTGCTCACTGTGCTCTCTGGCTGAATTTGGTTGTTCCTTGGATTGAATGAAGGACTTGCTTACTTTGTGAGGACTTTGTTTGGATTTCACTTGGGAGTGAAGCTAGTTTTGTCTGCAAGAGGCTGGACTAATATTTCTGTACTTGGGTTAAGTAAAATATCTTAGTTGCATGCTGTAGGCTACTGTGGTTTAAATATCTGGTCAGCAGTAAAGGAATATATTGATTGTTACTCTTTAGGGTTGTGCCATTACTTATTATACCTATTAATTAGTAATCCAACAAGTGAATTATCACCAGTTAAGAGATTGTAGTGGTAGCTTAGGCTACTTGTTCTTGTGCTAAATAATAGTGGCTCATTATTCTTGTTAAAGCTAGCCCACTTTCTGGCCTAGCTAGGCTTTGTGAATAAAGTTGATTTATCAACCCTTGAGTCTTCCCTGCTGAAAATGAACAGTTTAACTGCAGTTTCGACGGCAACTGCAAAAAAAACATTAAACAAACTGTAGTTAAACTGCAGTTTATGTGAAATGGAATGAAACTGCAGTTTAACTGAAGATTCGATGGTAACCGCAAAAAACTTTAAAAAAAATCTAGTTAAGCTGCAGTTTATTTAAAATTCAACAAGTTGAAAACTGTAAAATTGGGAAGGTTAGGTACAACTAAGGTAACACAAAAACCGCAGAAATTGGGGCTCGAAAACCAGTAGTGTGGGCATCACGAAACACGGTGTGCCAATGCAGCTAACCCCCCCCCCCCCCCAGGCATTTTAAGCCTATCCACAGGTTATTTTCTTTACTACGCATTTTTTTTTAAATTTTGATTGCACTGTTTTTTTTGTCATCAAAATTGTCATTAATAAACAGGACATAAAGCCAAACGGGCTCGATTACTAGTGATCAATTAAATAGCGAATCGAAAAGATTTACATTAATTTTAATTGTTAGTTACCGAATTCTCTGAACAAATTATTCAGCAATAACTATTTGTAACAATATTGACTAACATATACCGTGTGGCACCTTTAAGAAAAATCCAGGAAGTCGTCCCTACTTTAAAAATGTTCATGCATGCTCATGTTGGACATGTAACCACCACCTACACAGTTTTGACCTTGTTGATGTTATGGTAATATGATGACTACCGCATTACCAACTTTAAATTACTCTCTAAATTAAAGTGACCGTAGTTTTCAGTTATTTTGTTCCAAATGCCTGTTTTTCAGTGTTAACACTCCTTTTTCCCATTCCGATCTGATACCAATATACTAATAGAGTACTGGGATCCGAAACGAATATTTGCTTTTTTTCTTCTAAAATTTGGAAGCTAAACAAACTTTAATTCAACTTGATTTAGGAATTACAGGACTTTGTTAAGAAAAATTTTCAGTTTTATTAATTTGATGATAACTTTCTTGCTCTGTTTTGTCTATTTTGGAATTGACTTTGTTACCTTCCTTTCTCTCCAGCAACTTGTTGTAGGGAAGAGACTGCATCTTTCTTTAGACAGTTTGGCCGGTATAGGTTTTTTTTGGGCGGAAGCAGGGAAATGGCGTAAAGTGTATCACTTGGGATTTGTGAAAGTAGGAGTTTTTTTTATTTTGTTTGGGGGAGGGGGGGGGAAGCGCAAAATTATTAGCTACTGCCATTTGGAACTTATTTTTGGTTTTGCTAAATGTCTTGCGGCCAACTTATTGACTTAAAGTTAGCTCTACTTGATTGCTGTCGAAAAAAGGGTAAAATGTTGTATTTGACCCTCAATATTTGGCAAAATTATCGAAAAAAATAAATTTCACCAATAATGAATAAATGGGTGAAAAGTGCACATTAACAGCAATTTAAAAAAAAAACTGTAAAATAAAGGCAGTTACACCAGGTTGTGAAGTTCAACAAGATAACTCCAAAACTGCAAAATAACTGCAGTTTTCAGCAGACCAACTCGGCAACTGCGAAATACCTGCAGTTTACCAATATTGAAAGTGACGTTGTGTCACTTTTTAAATTATGAACAACGTTTTATGGTACAAGAAAGGGTTGGTATGGTGTAGAACAATTATTGCCAATTGACTGTTTAAAGTCAAGCCAACAGTTGCATAACTTTAAGCTGATATCCATAAAATACAAAACTAAGAACCATACACATTAACACTTAGTGATTGGCTAGGTATATAAGGCTGGATGACAACTCACATCATTGTAAATAACAGAAGAGTATATTAGGCTAGGTATGCTTGTATGTTAAGAATAAAACTAGTAGAACCGAAATATTCAACACTGTGCACTATCACCCTATTCTGAGATTAAGGTTTAAATGATAGCTGGAATTTATATTATTTTTTTTTAATTTTACTACCAAAAGCAATTATTGGAAAAAACTGAAGTTTAACTACTGTTTTAACTGCAGTTTAACTACAGTTTGAACTGCAGTTTGAAGTGCAGTTTTTTTGAGGTGGGCAATTTACTGCACTTTTACTGCACTGTTTTTCTGCAGTTCAGTTTTAGCAAGGTTTGTCTCACTTAGGAGGAAGAGGAGATGAGGCTTAATGGCGCGTCGACAGCTTGGTCATTAGCGCCAACCTCAGTCACAGTGCAGTGGTCCGGGTTGCCACTGCACCACACATTACAGAGATATTATTCAAACCCCTAATCTAAATCTTGTCATACATCTGTACCTCCTGCAAAAATTGAAAAACACCGGACAGGAGGACAGACTTATCGCACAATGTCATGCGGAAGATGGAAACGACGACGAAAACCATAAAGATGGCAACAATCAACAAGGAAGTGCCGGACCGTAAGTGGCCGCGGACACCAATAACATTCAGGAGGGTCAACCCCCGCAAAAGGAAACAGTGAGTAAGTCGAGTGTGACCAACACGCAAACGGGCCAACACCACCTCCTCACGGCGACTGCGGCGACACGCCGAGTGCCATTCCTCAACAGTGCCTTTAATAGCTCGTAATTTATTGCCGTCCTGTCCATCCCACGAGGCTTGCCAAAAAGCATGTAACCTCAGACGCAGAGTTGGAAAAGCGTCCGAGGGAACAAGGCTGAGATCCTTTCCGAGAGGGCCAGAAAGGGCCCCTTTTGCTGCAGAATCCGCTTGCTCATTTCCACCTATCCCCACATGGCCCGGGATCCAGCAGAAAAGCACGGTTCTCACTTAGGCATTAGGTTTCAAAGTTATCAACCCCAAGAATAACTTTGTTACAATATTCTCGCATTTTACCCTACTTACGTTAGAGAATCAATGACTAATAACAAAAATTTATTTCCACGGTTCGAGCTCAGATATGGGCCACTAACGTCAATGTAATATGCATCACTTTGCAACTGAAGAATGGGGGGGCATCAGACCTCTAACTTAAGTACCATAGGGCTAGACTTACTAGTTTGACATTTATGTCATTTCAGAATGAAAGAAGCCATAGCATGCACCATCCCAATCCAAGTACAATGCTGTTGTAAAAGTTGAACCGTTTTAGCTACGCCATGTGAGCAGCAACAATTAATTAAAGTGGCACTGTCACCGATTGAAATGCGAACGAAAATACCGTGGCATGTTGGATTAAACATGTTTTATAAAATGTTCCTTACACCCATCTCTTGTCAAGATTCATACAATAAGTATGATGAACACACTTTGTGCTTGAGGGCCCACATCCGTAACATAGTTAGCGCCTGAAAGACCGAAGAAGCCAAGAAACCAGGTGCCAAGGCTTTTCTAAGTTCTTTGTAAAAACTATACTTGCAGTAATGGTACTAATATCTTCAAAACCTTGTAAACAATAAGATGATGGTGGGGGTGAAGCGTATTTAGAAATTTTTTACTGCTGAAAGTGCAATTTTTGAGGTCCAAAAATGACTTTTTCTTCCAGTTAGTCAGTCTGTTCTGCCCCCCCCCCCCCCACTTGATTGGATCTGAAAAATTTACGATCTCCCCTTGAGAAGGTCCAAAAACTTAATGACACCCCCACCCCTTCCCCGGTGATAAATAATGACCGATCCTATACGTCATGAAGCCTATGACCTCATCAAAGTTTTGAATTTTATGATTTTTATATGATTTTTATTCCCACTCGGCTCATTTTGTTAGTTTTTTTTTGGGGGGGGGGGGGCTGCCCCTTACCACCCCGCTCCCTCCCTTTGCTCTACTGTTCCACTTCACAGTTGCTGTTGCAAAATGAAATAATTCAAATTGATTTTATTTCATTTTTAGCATGTAAAGCAATGACGCACATCACAATGAAGCATAATGTTTCCAATTTGCCAAATTTTGTTTCAAGTTCCAAGTAGTTCAGTTATTTCGAAAGCATAAATAAGTTTATACTTCATCTTTTAGTAAGTGTGAGACAACTAACTAACACGTAAACGCGGTGACAGGATTCGAATCTGCCAGCGGCGGCGTAAGTTTCGTTTGATTTGGCTGTTGGGGGCGCACACCTCTAGTTCGAACGAAGTCGTTCTCAAATCGACGGTGGCGCCGACCTGGCTCCTGGCGGCGGTGATTACGCACGGACAGGCTTTGACGCGAATGTTCCCTCTCTGCTGTAACAATATAATATATCTAACCCTATGATCCACGCAGGTAAGCAAACCACATCATATAGAAATCTAAAACCAAGCGCAATGAAAACAATCAAGAACAAAACTCTACAAACAACCAAAACAACATAAAAAGTGAGAACGTCAACCTTGCACTTGCAGCAATCTCCCCCCCCCCCCCTCTACGCAGTGTCTCTAGTCCCGGTTGGGCCGTAACTGTTTCAAGCCTATTTGGACGCGTTGCCGGGACCGGAGTTCTGCGTGTGTGGATCCCGGCAAACAAAAAAAACGTTGTTTTTAGGCAAATTTATAGTAGTTTTAGTTACGTTTGGTTAGTTTAGGTTAGGTTACCCTGGTTAGGTTCACTTTAACAAGCTGAAGGCCTAGTTTTCAACGAATTCACCGGGACCTGAGTATTTATAAACTGGATCCCGTCACCGGGACCTGAGACACAGCCATCTCTCTATACCTCTGTGTGCAAATAATTCGGTGAGACGAACATTTCGTTGGAGTTGGCGGTGTTGAGACCTGCTGGCTTTAAAAGTTAGAAAGTTTTGAGATTGTGCAGACATTCATTTGGCAGTGTGTTTGTTCCATTCTATAACAGTCCCTGGTTTATTGAATTCGATATTTGGATCAATTACTCGTAAGTCGAATGTGATGGCGTTAGCACCGAACCCAATTAAACTTCCGGAAAATGACAACAAACCGTTCATGTGTGTTGCTTGCGGCAAATGCTTTGGGCGAAAGTCTAATTTAGCCGCCCACGCACGTTTACATGACGGAATCAAGCCTGTTAAATGTGAAGTATGCGATATGGGTTTTTCTCGTAAGTCGTATTTAAAAATACATGTACTTGGTCATAGTAATGAGCGACCATACAAATGTGGCGAGTGTGGTAAGCAGTTTAAGCTGAAGTACAAATTAGACGTTCACTCACGATTACACAGTGGCTACAAGCCATTTAACTGCGAAGAGTGTGGCAAAGCCTTTGCTGACAGTACGCGGTCTGTCAGATGCACCCACTCCACGTATCTTCTCATGTACTGATTCTAGTTGTACCGACTCCAATCATCACGCCGAGATTGAAAGTGTGTACAGGTTTGTCACGGAAGTTATGATACAGGCTGAAGTTAATTGCATTAATCCCAACCCCAAGTGCTTTGGAAGACAGATCGTGGGATGGTCTAAATATGTCAAATTGAAATATAGTGAGTTTCGCAATGCTCACCTTAAGTGGGCTGCTGGTGGTAAAATGAAGAATGGTGCACTTAAGGAGGAAAGAGAAAGTAAGCGTAGAATTTTCCGTGGAGCTCTGAGGTGGAGTAAGAAAAATGAAAAGGTTAATGAAAAGGTTAATTCGGTTAGGAAAGGAAGGTTGCCTGCCGCCGAAGTGGTTAACAACGCCAAGGGCGACTGTGATATTGCTAAGATGTGGAGCGACAGGCTCGCATGCGACGAACGTGAACCCTCAGTCTTGCATGAAGCCTGCATCGAATTTGGAAAAAACTTTTTCTCTCCTACTTCATCTCAAATAAGAAGTGCTATTGCTTCTCTTCATAATGGAAAAGCTACTGGCCCGGACGATTTAAAAGCCGAGAACATTAAATACGGAGGAGAAGTTCTGTGGAACTGGATCTCTTCCCTCCTTAAAAGTGCTTTCAGTCACTGTCACACTCTTGAAATTGCCAAAAGTGCCATTATCGTCCCCATACTCAAAGACAGAAAATTTGATCCAAGTAAGTGCGAAAATTATAGGAATATCTGTATCACCTCGCCGTGGGCAAAAATCACGGACAAACTTATGTTGGACGCTCTTCAGTCCCATACCGGTGCCAACTTTACCCAATTCGCGTACAAAAAGAAACACTCTCCGAAGATGGCTGCGAAGGTTCTCCAAACCATTGTTGAAAGAGGCACTCGACGTAACAGCAAAGTCTTTGCTTGCTTTTTGGATATTAGTAAAGCCTTCGATAGTGTCCCCAGGGCTAAGATCTGGGAGTGCCTCCGTAGTCGTGGTGCCAGCGATAACATCATTAAAATCCTTGTGCAGCAATATCAAGAAGAAAAACTTTCAGTTAAGTGGAATGACTGTTTTTCTCCTTACTTCCAACTTGGCAAAGGAGTAAGACAAGGGAGTCCTCTTTCTGCTTTTCTTTTTACTCTCATCATTGACGATGTACTGAGAACTGCCACTGGTGCTCTTGAGACTTGGCAGATTGAAGCCATTAAGATTTGCTTCATCGCTTATGCTGATGACATTGCCTGTGTTAGTCTTAGTAGGAACGGCCTACAAGAGATTGTGTGCAAACTTGTTGAGCTTCTCAGACAAGTAAATCTTGAATGTAACCCTGACAAGAGCAAATGCATGGAGTTTAATAATGGGAAAGAGCCTACCTTTCCCAAACGTTGTATCCTGGTTGGTGACAAAGAGGTTTCTTGGGTAAATAGCTGCATTTACCTGGGGATTACTTTTACTCATAACCTAAACTGGGAAAGTGAGTTGAAGAGGGTTAAACTTAACCTTTGTCGGCAAAGCTCTGCTATTGCTTTGCAATTCAGGAAGATGATGACAAAAGAAGACCTCTGGCATGTCACCCAAAGCTGTGCATTACACCTGTACGGCGTCGAGTTTTGTCAATATACTAGCAAAAAGCTTTGGAATGAAACTGCCAGAGCCTATCACAGGTGCATTAAGAGATCTGTGGGATGGAGTCCTTTTTCAAGCAATAACGAAGTAGGCTATGAAGTCAATCAACTTACTTTTGAGCTCCAAGTAGTGTGGAAAGTTGCACAGCTGTGGCAGGAACTTAGAAACACTGACAATTCCCTGTGCATGACGCTTTTTTGTGGTGTCGATGGTTGGAGCACCAACCTAGGGACATACATGAGGAGCATCTTTCTTGAATATGGAAGATGGTGTGATAGTAAAAATAAGAAGTCCCTAAATGAAGAGCTTCATAGACGTATGCAAGCGCATGCCATCCTAAGAGATCCACCAGTGAACTTCACCTGCTGAAGAAATTGTAAACTGCAAACTGCACTTTTCACTTATCTTTATTTTTTCCTAGTATATTGTTGATATATATATGTTCTTGTGCATAACTACTTAATGTACCAAGTCGTACAATTAAAAGCAATTTGTTAAACAGACACACATCTATTCACACAGGTAGTAAGAAACACAAATGCGAAGAATGTGGTCAGTTATTTAGTGACAAGTCTAGTTTGAAAACTCACATACGTGTGCATAGTGGAATCAGTACGTATCAGTGTAGTGTTTGCGATAAAGCGTACAGTAACCAATTTGCGAAAGAGCGCCATGAACGTGTAGTACATATTGGAGATAGGCCATTTAGATGTGAACTTTGCGGAAAAGCTTTTACATTAAAGCAAAATTTAAACGCTCACGCACTTCTTCACAGTGGGGTCAAGCCGTTTAACTGTGATATGTGTAGTAAAGCGTTTGTTAGGAAGGAACATTTAAACACCCACATGTTCAATCATTTCGGAAAGAAGCCTCACAAGTGTGAAGAATGTGGTAAAGCTTTTGTTAATAATTCCAGTTTAACAAGGCACGTACGTAGTACGCACACTGATATTGAGCCATTAAACTCAAAGAAAAGAGTCTGTAATGAGTGAGGAACCAGATCTACACACGACAACTACCATCAAACCCACTCGTTCAGTGTAGCCATTGTAAACATTGGGATGTTTGCGTTTTCTTGTTCTTTTTTTCTTTCTTTTCTGTTTTAAACAGGAGTTTGTTTTAATGCCTGCGAGATGCGTTTTAGATTGTTATCTACAGGAATTATTGGTGAATTTTGATGACTGTTTGTTATGGCCTATTATGTATGCCTCCCTTCATAGCGAACTATATACAAATTGAGAATAAACCTAAACCTAACCTAACTATTTAAATAAATAAATAAACAAAACTCGTTACTCGGCAATTAGGATTGTATGTTTTTTCTGGAAATATGTGTTATCACTGTTGTAGTGAGTCCATACATGCAAAATGTACCCAAGTGTCCGGTATCCAGAATGTAAAATTGTCTGATCAGAATGAATAATTGTCTGATGAAAAGCGTGTTTTTAGGTGAAAGTGGCAACAAATTAAGTGATTTGTCGGATTTTGTCTGATGACGGTGATTTTGTCGGTATCCTAGATACCACGATGCGGTAGTTTTTTCATGCACGGTAGTGACGTCCCCCTCTTCCCTAGGATGGGGCCTTTTCACATCATGTGTGATGGCGGGTAGCAGCTTTTTAACTCAGTTCCCCAAAACATCCAATTTTAGTCGAATTTGGATGAATTCAACCTCACAAGCCGGGAAAAAAAATGCTGCAGGAACTGACTGAATGGATGCAGTGCCACAAATGTTTTGACCATGTGCTGCTTGCAAATTCCGGCACCCTAGTGTCGTATGAACAAGCTGTGAATTTAGGCCCAACATGTCGATGTAAGGCATGAATTTTATAGTGGCAGCCAAAAACAATGCAGTTAGTAATGAAAATAATGAATCGTTGCCGTGCCGTCTCAACTATGCCAATGTTGCTTCAAAATTGATTGCTGGTTCCCATGAAACGTGAATTTTTTCATTGTGGATATGAGCAAAAACTTCGGTCACCAAAAAAACTGGAAGAGAGGAACTGAGGAAGCATAATGTGGTATTATAGTATAATGTACCGTACCTGAAAGCAAGGTGGTTGGCACTGGAGAGATGACTGCACACTACTTGGGTAACATCAGTGAAATGCTTGCATGGTTGGGTATAGAAAAGAAGTCAAAATTGTCGAAGCATGTTGGGGCTTGGCAAAAAAAAATTAACGGGTACCGTAACTCTGAAAAACACTCCCATTGGAAAAGTTGGTTCTGCTGAAGAGTATGACAGCCTGCCAATTAAATCATTTCAATGTAAATGATTTTACCTGGATGTACCAAGCAAGTTGTAATTTCTCCTGAGAGGTACAAAGAAGAAATAGAATATCTAAAAAACTTAGCACGACTGATGCAAAATTGGATGGACAAAGGGGAGAAGAATTTTGATAATTCTCAAAAAAAATGTCAACAGGAAGAGAAGTACGTGAGCAGATCAAGAGGAAGCACGAACGTTTGATCTCATTCTTGTTAACTTTTACAGCTTGAGAAATAAAAGTGGTTAAACTGATAGGCCGTCACGACTGTGGTTGGGGTCGGTGTCATTTCGCCAGTCTAGATTCGGCAATGTTTTTCAGTTCACAAGATCTATAACAAACACACATAAAACACACTCAAAGGATTTACAATTACCTTTCATGCGCTGCGGCTCTTTGAAGGACCACCCATATTTATAGTTTTTGGGAACTATTAGTCTAGGTAGACAGCCACAAGTATCCAGCGCATTTGGGAAGTAATGGCAGTTCGACACACTGCTGAAATAACATTAAAAATTCCTGGCAAAATGACAATCGCAGCACTTGCGATTCCTCAACACACAAGCTAAAAAAATACACGTGTAGTTTTCTCAGCCGGGAATGCGAAGAGAAATAACACTGCTTGTGCCTACGCTACACAATTTACAATCGTTCAACAGATTAAAGAACACTCTCTCTTCTACAGATACAACACTCGCGTGCTAAAGTGAAGCCTCGTTTTTTTCTGCTGAGTCATACTTCGCACTTGATTCGCCAGCAGGAGCAGCGATCGCCCGTGAAGACGTGGTATAATTAGAATGACCAGCACAGTAAATACGTACGCATGCGCTGTGAGAACGAGTCGTATCTACCCCACGTCAGATAATTTCAAAGGATGAAAAACTAAATGATAATTTAAATGGGTTTATTACTCACCACATAACTAATTCATGAACGTATTTTTTTCAGACTTTTGAACAAGCTAACATTTAATGAACGTTCGGCTTCAAATGATTCGTAAACAAAATCATAGGAATCAGCAGAAACACTTTTAAAATGTTACCATTAGGTCTGCTGCACTATTTTGGCTAATTATTAATCAACTTAATCTTTGGTTTTCGTAACGCTGTTGTAGAGGCACTAGGTTTATATCGTTTTTGCGTTTCAGTTTAGCTATCTGCGATCTGTTAGTGACATCTGACGAATAAAGTGCGAGGCCATGAGTCATAGCGCCGGCACGTTGCTGAAACGAGACTTAATTTTTGAAGCTCTGGCTGAGTTAATAGTATTGTATCTGTAGGGGTGAGTGTATTTTAATCTGTGGATCGTTCATTAACACGCCGTTAAAAAACCGTACTATCGCGGCAGTCTATTTGATCAACAACAAACAACAACTATGCATTTTCGCGCCAAACTTGCACGCCCAAGCCAAGGCAAATTTCCTGGATTGACGTTCATTAACTATCTACCTATCGCACAGACAAACTTCAGTCCATACATGCCACAAGAGTGCCGGTGGCGGAATCTACCCGCCACAAAAGTAACTACTTTCAAAAACACAGTCCACTGCCGTTTGTATCACGAACAAAAGACAATCTGCGATCCACGTAGGCTTCCAAGCACAGCCGAAATACACATTCACTATGTACACAATCCCCCACAGCGACATACTGCCCCCCCCCCCGGGGGGGGCGCCGACCCTTGCTTATATCTGGTGAGCACGTCCGGCATACACAACATCGCGACGGGTCACCGGAAGGTTCCCGGCACTGTCTTGACGTCGACAACACGCACTTAGCCGTCCTTGCCTGGATACAGTCTGGTGACCACTCCTCGTAGCCAAAAATTGCGGGTACCATCACCGTCCGCAATAAACACTAGATCATCCACCTTCAGCGGTTCCACTTGACTGAACCATTTTGTTCTCCTGGTTAGCATTGGTAGGTACAGTTGCTGAGGAGCACACCACTGCTTTCTAAGGCACAAGCAGAGGCGGACTGGCAAGGTCGGGGGGTCGGGAATTCCCGACTGGCCTCTCGCCTTAGTGGCCTCAGCAGAAATAAATTAGTTTAAAAGGAAATTCAGTGTATTATTTAGAAAAAAATTTTGTAATACTCGGTTACTCTTTATTTATTCTTACTAAGTTTCACACATTTTGGATGTACTTACTAAATTAACTCTTCTCAGTTTGCAAGCAACGTTGGTTTTTGTAAAAGTCGGTTTTGTCTTCCAAATACGACGCCGAAATTTCGAGTTTCAATCATAGAAGGCCGCAGGTTTATCGCGTCATTACGATTAATGAATGAATGAACGAGCAGCCGCGCTTGAGTATTGGACAGAAGCCACACTTCTTAAAGTTACAAAGTATACGTATACGCATTCTGTCTGGAGTGATTGCATTAACTACCAAGACATTAACACACGGATCATTCGGTTACCATTAACCATGGAGGTCATTAGAGAAAGATAAAGTGCCGATGACGTTTCTTCTGTCGCGGAAATAGCGAACCGATGAGAATTCTTCAATTTGCTTTAAAACGACGAAAACCGTCAAAACTTGGTATAAAAAACGAAAATCGAGAAGGGAACGGAAGGCCGTCTTAATTAGGAAGAATCTGGTTAAAGTCCGGTCTGCGCCCGGTCAAAAGAACCTGGATTTCTCAGCTTAGGAAGAATCTCAGCCCTGAATTTTTTCTACTCCTAAATTTTTCAAGTTGCAGAGCAACCCCATCACAGGGAGCCGGCACGGACAACATCATACCAACAACAGACATATCTATGTCTGTTGTTGGTATGATGTTGTCCATGTCGGCTCCCTGTGAACCCCATTGATAATGATCTGTATCAGATTATTATCTTGTGCGTTTCCCACAATAGGTAAAATGAGAAATAAAGCATCTCAGCAAAAATATACCATAACAATCACATGACCGAATTCTAACAAATACTAAAGCCTAGCCTATAGCCCCTTAACGCCATGACCATTTTTGCTGAAGGGCTTCAATTTTCAATATTTTGTTCCTTTACTCCTAGCAAGTTCGTGCCCTAACTAGGCTTAGGTCCTATTTCCATGTTTTAAAATGCGGAAATTGAGATTCAATTATTGTCGAGGTCAGATCCAGGGAAGGCGCCGACGAGAATGAAACCGAAGAGCCTGTGGCCCCCTCCATGTTAACTCGCAAAAATTCCCGAAATTGTTCGAAAAAATGTAGCTGAACTAAGACAAAAATTAATAAAAAAAATCGTTAAAAAACATTTTATCCCCCCCCCCCCTCCAACAAAAAATGTGTTCTGTTTCTGCCCTTTATTATTTGCATCACACACTGATGTTGAAAAATCCCCACCCCACGAAACGCCAAAGTATGCTACCTGCAGTGAGATAACACGTAACACGGAACCAAAACTAGGACCTATTAATCACTAGGGTTAATCACTTGCTTTTCATAACAATAAAAATTAGTACCGAGTCTTTGTGTATACACCTGGACCCTATCATTCTTCTAAAGCCACCAAAAATAAATTTAGGGCATGGGAAGGGATTTAAAAAAAAAGGTCTTTCCCTACTGTTCATTTACTGTTTTTTATTTTTGTGGCGCCCTAATCAATGTCTAAAACGTTTAGTGTGAAGCCAGAAAAAGCCTCAGAATACCTAAAAATCCGTCAGCTTCCGGGGCTCCGCCTAGCTCCAGACCCCTTAGCTCCAGTGCATGATTCGACAAATTTAACCTGTCTACTCCCTACCCGAGCCAAATGCACTTTCCTATGTCCTTGGCTCTACCCTAATAAGTTGGAAAAAAAAATATCCTCTGGCCGTTACCTTCCCGACTGGCGTCTTGACCCGCCAGTCCGCCTCTGGACACAAGTCTGCGTACGTGAACGTCCCTGGAGGCTTGGCACCACTCGACGAGTCAATCAGGAAATGGTTTGTGTCAATGCTTCCGAGTCATCTGCATCCACCGAGACGTAGGCGAGAGGCCTGCTGTTCTCACTGAACCTAGCTTCCACAAACAATGTCTGCAAAACTTCTTCCCGTGGAGCTCTTGCATGCAACATCGCTCACAGAGACCTTTTCACAGATTGCACTAACCTCTCCCAGGCTTCCCCCCCATTTGCGGCATGGAAGGGGGATGAATTGCCACTCGATTCCTCTTGAACTTAGGTCAGTTTTGATCCTGTCTTGGGAAAGTTCGTTTAGAGCTTCTCGGAGCTCCTTGTTTACACGTTCCAGAATTGTTCTGTCGTCAGAGTGGATACGTTGGGGTGGGCCTCTTTGTATAATCATGCTGTGGATAGACATAATCGCTGAGTCGGTTATCAGTGATACGGCTATCTCCAAATGTATAGCACGAATCGTGAGACATGTCAAAAGGACTCCGTAACACTTGTGTCCGATGGTCACTTCCATAGATCCAAAATAATCCATTCCCGTGACCATGAACGAACGTTCTTGAGGTGTCAGTCTGACAGCTGGTAAGGCACCCATTACCCATTTCCGGCACGTGGCTTGGGCTTTCGAATCTTGCACGTGAGGCATGTGTTCCAGATACTTCTCACAGCAGTGTGGATGCCTGGAACCCAATACTTCTGCCGCAGTTCATTGATAATCGTCTCCTGTCCAACATGTTTCACCTTCCTATGGTAATGGCTGATGCGTAGCCAAGTGTATGGATGTTTCGGGTTCAGAATGATCGGTTACCTCACCTCCCAGTTGCCCACTGATGCCCCGCCCATCCTTCCCCGAAGTCTCATGCATTCGTTGTTGCCTAGGTTTGGTGAGCATTGCTTCAAGCGGCTGGAGTTCCAGATCATCTTCCCATGGGACAGTCGTGACATCTCTTCAGGAAAACTATCCCACCGTGCTCTTTCTGCCACAACTCCTTGACTTCTCTGATTTCTTCCATGTGCAAGTCATTGCGAACTTGGATTTTCTTGGTATTGGCCTTGTGACTTCTGAAGAATCGCAACGTTGAATCTGTCGCCCTGATCAGCTTGAGCCACTAGGCGAAATGGTGCTCTTCAGGCAGAACATCTCCCACCGACGTGGTCACAGCAGTGAATTCCTTCTTCAGTTCATCATCAGTCTCTGTCACAGTTTTGCCGAGTGGTTCAGGTTCTTCAGACCACTTTTCAGTTGGTCTTCAAAGAAATGAGTGTCCGGTCCACCACCTGCACCCAAAACCATCACTGACATGTCCATAGTATCGGGTAGCCTGTCCTGATTCATCCCGCGCCAAAGGAATCTTTGTGCCGGCAATTCCTCTTCTCTGATGTGTACTTGATGGAACATCTCCTTGATGTCTGTGCTGAATTCGATCTCACGCTGGCATAGCTTACACGGCACTCCCGGAACTCCCGCCTTGAGCAACACATCGTTCAGGCTAGTTCCCTCTCATTTGGCAGTACGTTGAAGATGAGCCATATCTTCCTAGGGTTGTGTACGTTCACTACGTCAAAATGTGGCAGATACCATGTCTTGTCCCCTGTCCGCTGAGCTTATATGGGTTCAGTTACTTGTCATTCTTCTCACAATACTGTTTTGCAAACTCTGGCTTTGGATCAATCTTACGCTCGATGGAATGAAGTTTTCTTAGATCTTTAGTTCTACTTTCAGGCAGCTTGGGGTCGTCTTCCCGTCAAAACAGTCTTGTCTCCCCCAACACGCTGAGTAGTGGCTGACATAATCGCTTCGGCTTTGGCGTCTTCCTTGGACCGAATGGATTTTTTCGGGACTTGCACTCCGAAGGCCGCGGTGCTGAAGTCCTCGTTACTCTCTGTGGGAAATATGCAGGCTCACCTTGTTGACTTGGCTTCTGAACGGCGCAACATTCCCATGGTTGACCCATACCAGTTTGGTGTGCGACAGCGCACCAGGTCATTTTTTGGATCTTCAATGACTTCTCTGGCTATGATCAAGTCGCAGTTGTCTTGGCTAATTAAAATGGTGTGTCTAGCAACCTTCAAATCTGGGAGTTCTACGTGCTGCAGGTATTTCAACTGGTTGGAAAGTTTCTTCACATCGACTGACTGTAGTGGCAACGTCAGGTTCTCAACAGTCCTCACATTTTTTACGGAATGTTTCTCAACTTTGCCACCGACTATTCCCAGAGTCACTCTCCTGGAATTGGCTTCTCGTATGGTGGTAGCATTCGTCCACTGCACTGTGTGCATTTCCATTGGACCGGTTGCTGCTACGGCATTCCCTACTGAAAATGAACTGCAGAAAAACTGCAGAAAAAAAATGGAGTAAATTGCCCACCTCAAAAAAACTGCACTTCAAACTGCAGTTCAAACTGTAGTTAAACTTCAGTTTTTTCCAAAAATTGCTTTTGGTAGTAAAATAAAAAAAAAATTAAAAATATAAATTCCAGCTATCATTCAAACCTTAATCTTAGAATAGACTGTTTGTGCACAGTTATGAATGTTTCGGTTCTACGAGTTTTATTCTTAACATACAAGCATACCTAGCCTAATACACTCGTACGTTACTTACAATGATGCAAGTTGTCATCCAGCCTTATATACCTAGCCAATCACTAAGCGTTAATGTGTATGGTTCCAAGTTTTGTATTTTATGGATATCCGCTAAAGTTATGCAACTGTTGGCTTGACTTTAAACAGTCAATTGGCATTAATTGTTCTACACCATACCAACCCTTTCTTGTACCATAAAACTTTGTTCATAATTTAAAAAGTGACACAACGTCACTTTCAATATTGGTAAACTACAGTAATTTTGCAGTTTTTTGAGTTGGCCTGCTGAAAACTGCAGTTATTTTGCAATTTTGGAGTTATCTTGTTGAACTTCACAACCTGTAGTGTAACTGCCTTTATTTTACAGTTTTTTTTAATTGCTGTTAATGTGCACTTTCACCCATTTATTCATTATCGGTGAAATTTAATTATTTCGATAATTTTGCCAAAAATTGACGTTCAAATACATTATTTTACCCTTTTTTCGACAGCATTCGAATAGAGCTAAATCAGGCCTCGCACAAGTCTTAAATTCCTTAAAAAGTCTTGAATTTAAACGACTAAATTTAAGGCCTTAAAAAGTCTGGGATTTCAGCATGTTCGTTGATTGGTCTTAAAAAGTCTGGAATTCAAAGAGGTTACTGTATTAAAATGTCATTGTGTACGTACTATAATTAATAAACTTATTTGTTGGCTTTGCTGTTAAACTTCAATTATCGCGTTATTAAGAATTTTCTTTCGGCTGCTGGGTTGCGTGGTTGCTCTGAGCCCGTCTGTCACAACTCTACCTTAATGGAGTCTATTTTTAGCTTTACTTCCTCACTTCCCTCACTGGCATAATGGACTTGTCCGGTCACCTAGGAAAGCGACAAAATCAAAAGTTTAGGGAGAATTTGCAGAAACCCCATCATCACAATTAATTTGGATAGTAGAGGTAGTTTTCATTTTAAAAAGTGGAATATTAATTTGTAATTTGCTTTTATCGACTTTTTTTTTTAAATGCGGAATCCTGCCAATACATACTTTTGGTTTGCATCATGCTTTTTTCTGGCCATGTGGCTTCATACCGCTGGTTCGCCCATCATGCTGATGCTGAAGTATTTCTAACGCACTGGAAAAAATTCGTTGTAATATGCAGTACTGTACCTGGTCCTTAAGAAATCCTTACTTTAATTTCCATATTATTCGAATAAAGCCATAAGTAACTTACAACTGCTGGCAGTTTTTATGGGCATGTAGGTTTAAATTTTATTTATTTCCTTAAAGTGAGTGGAAACTGAAATCCTAACTTCGGCAAATCTAGCTTTGCAAAATCATCAGCAAGTTCGTTTAGAAATTAAGAAACTGTTTTGTGTTGTAGTGTGCACAGTCAATATGGCATATTATTGAACTAATGATGACTGCTTAACTGGAAGGATTATCTGGATGTTTTTTTTTATTTGGATGCGGGAAGTAACTACATCTCTGGTTTTGACACTGGTTTGGCGACGTAGAATAGCGAAAATATATTTTACGGGGGAGGTTAAAGTGAGTTGTTGTGCTCACCCCCCCCCCCCCGAAGAAATGTTTAGCTACGGCCTTTAACTGATAGTTGCGTATTCGAGGTGGGGGTGGGGGGTCATTGATCTTTCAAATACCCCAGCCAACATTGCCCCGTAACATAAAAAAAAATGTCAAAATTAACAATGGATGACTTTTAACATTATTTCAAGGATCCATCCTGCCCCACAAACACGAAACTCTAACATGGAACAACACCTAATTAAACCATGTGATTTACGTGATCTTTAAAGAAGCGTTTAAGAATCAATTTTGCTTGCATAATTTATTAAAATGTTAAAAGTTATCAGTTACTAATTTATAAATTGACTTTAAAAAATCACGTACGCTGATGCAATTATTATTTTATACCGCGATTTAAAATTTGGCCTTAAATTTCAGTGTGCTATGTCTTAAAAAGGCTTAAAAAGTCTTAAATTTAGCATTTGTGAAGCCGTGCGAACCCTGTAATTTTAAGTCAATAGGTTGGCCGCAAGTCATTTAGCAAAACCAAAAATAAGTTCCAAATGGCAGTAGCTTGACATTTTTTTTCTGTAGGAGCAACTAATAATTTTTGTTCTTCCCCCCCCCCCCCCCCACCCCAAACCCCAAACAAAATAAATAAACTCCTACTTTCACAAATCCCAAGTGACACACTTTATACCATTTCCCTCCTTCCGCCCAAAAAAAACCTATACGGGCCAAACGGTCTTTCCTGCAACAACTTGCTGGAGAGAAAGGAAGGTAACAAAGTCAATCCCAAAATAGACAAAACAGAGCAAGAAAATTATCATCAAATTAATAAAACTGAACATTTTTCTTAACAATGTACTGTGATTCCTAAATCAAGTTGAACTAAAGTTTGCTTAGCTTCCAAATTTTAGGAGAAAAAAAGAAAATAAATATCGTTTCGGATCCCAGTACTCGATTAGTATATTGGTATCAGATCGGATTGGCAAAAAGGGGTGTAACACTGAAAAACAGGCATTTGGAACAAAATAACTGAAAAATACGGTCACTTTAATTCTAAAGCTGGTGATGCGATAGTCATCATATTACCAAAACATCAACAAGGTCAAAACTTTGTAGGTGATGGTCCCAAGTCCTACATGAGCATGCATACACATTTATAAAGTAGGGACGACTTCCTGGATTTTTCTTAAAGGCACCACACAGTATATGTTAGTCAATATTGTTACAAATAGTTATTGCCGAATAATTTGTTCAGAGAATTCGGTAACTAACAATTAAAATTAATGTAACTCTTTTTCATTCCCTATTTAATTGACCATTAGTAATCGAGCCCGTTTGGCTTTCTGTCCTGTTTATTATTGACAATTTTGTCATCGCCAAAATTGCCGATCACACTACTGACTAGTAGGGCAAAAAAAAAAAACAGTACAATCAAAAAAAAATAAAAAATGCGTGGTAAAGAAAATAACCTGTGGATAGGCTTAAAATGCGCGTTGGGGGGGGGGGGTAGCTGCATTGGCACACCGTGTTTCATGATACCCACACTGCTGGTTTTTGAGCCCCAATAGAGAGAAGTACACCTAACCAGGCCGCCCATCTTACTCTCAGGTCGTGTGGTGTATGGGCTGGCTGCCTGGACAGAACCAGAAAAAAAGTGTTAGTTAGTGCTCCCTGTCTTCGGTATTCTATATCAACTGTCTCCTGACTTGTTTTGGTTGAATGGAAGTGTTTTTGTGTGAAATGATACTTATGATTCATGGGCTAAGATAGTATATAAGATAGCACAGAGAGATGGAAGGCCAACCACCGTCCAAAGGGATGCCGCCGCGGCTAATCCCTTAGTCCCCTGCCCCCCCCCCCCTCCTATTGCGCAACCGGTAATCCGCTGGGTAGTCGCATTGAGAAGGCGGATGTTGACCTGCACCCCTGTGACGTCATGAAGGTCATGACGTCATTTTTTCTTACCTTTCTTTCCTCCTATTCGTCCTCGATTTTTTATTTTCCTTCGTTTCTTCTTTCTGTTTTATTAAATTAGTATTGAATATTGAATAAGTAGAAAAATTTTTTTCTCGGCTGAAGCGAGATTTGAACCAGTACCAGCTGGATTATCAGATGACTTGGTGACTAACGCCCTAACCCACTACACCACGACGCCAAGTTGGAAGGGAGGGTTAAGTTCTTCGTCTTAAAGATAAGATTGGAGTTGAAGGCGATGACATCACGAGGCATGGAGTTTTTAGAGGAAGTTGACTATTAAAAAATTATCTGTAGGACTGTTAATTAAAATAAAATAATATTTAAAAAATAATATTAAAAACAAGCCTCTCTACTGGGTGCCATTACAGCACAAATAAGATTTAGCAGTCTTTTTATTTAAAAGAGGTTCCCCTCCCCACCCTACCTTAAAAAATACCTAAGTAGCAACCTTTTAAACGAGGCCCCCTCCCCCCTCCCCACTCCTACCTTAAAAAATTACCTAAATAGCAGCTTTTAAAAAGATGGCCCCCCTCCCCCACCCCCTACCTTTAAACAATTTTTTTTACCTAAATAGCAGTCTTTTAAAGATGGTCCCCCCAAAAACTCTTTCCTCTAAAGTTAAGAAAATATTACCCTTGCTAAAACTTAAGGAATATTACCCTTGCTAAAACTGGGAAAAGGTGCAGTTATAATTTCTGTTTTAACTTGGTCCAGGAAGCTGACTTTAAATCCCCCCTCCCTCCCCTTTATCAGATAACGATAGGGGTGGGCTGTTGCTAAGTGAGGTGACACAGGTGATGAGCCGGACGTGTCTGGGCATGAAAACCTGGACAAGTGGTTACTAAGGAAGATACTCCCCTCCCCCCAGCTAAACGATTCTTGCTTCTAAAACTTTACTACCCTTGTTAAAACTTAAGAAATAAAAATTATGCCACACTCCTTTATACGCAAAAAAAAAGAATCATCTCTGTTAAATTTATTCTTTCTGTTGGAAAACATTTATGTAACCCTTTTAAGATTGAAATTTGCTAAAGATGCATTTTATTCCTGTTTTAAGTTGCCCCAAGAAGTTGTCAACTTCCTCATATGCACCCCTCTATCATTACAATAGGAAGGTGGCCAGTCATCGGAATTTCCCCCTTCAACTTCACCTGACCCCTTGGCAACATGACTGGACATGTAAGGACAGCTGACTTAAAAACCGAGTTGCAATTTAAAAGGAATAAAAAAAAACAAGAAATACATTTTAGAATGGTAATAAAAAAAATGCGTAACAAACTAACAGACACACACTCAGCATCACTGACAAACTATAACAAATAAAAAAAATTTAAAAAACAAAAAATGACAATTAGTTCAGTGTAAAATATCTACCAGTCATCTAAAGATGCTCCCGCCCCTGTCAAACTAGCATTCATCTAAAGAAATAGATGAAGAAAGAAATATTATTCCACAGTCTTTACAATTACCTTTTTTTTAAGAGTGATTACTGGAGGAAATGATGCATTTTATTATTATTTAGTCCAAGAAGTTGGCTTTTAAAACACTGTACACGTGTATGATTTTTACAAGTTATGTTGTTGTCAAACAAAACAAATTCTCGTGTATGCATCCTCGACCGATTTTTTTTTGGCCGAGAGAGAAAGCGATGCTTTTCGTTGAAAACTCGAACTCGGGGCAACAATGATAAATTTTTTACGGTAAAAGTCACTGGCCTCGCACGTGTTTTTATTATTGCTCACGTAGTTCACTATGTGTTGCGTATGCCATGGCAGCATAAAAAAGCAATCAATCGTAAATAAACTGTTTTTGTTGGTTAATGAATGTGTCTATTGTATAGTGTATACCTACTGTGATCGTGCGGAAACTGGCATGTGTAAAGTTTGTTTATCGTAAGTGTGAATGGCAAAGCTGTCAAAAGCATATTTTTACAACGAATTTATTTTTAATTTGTAGTTAACAACCAGAACAAACTGCGACGGTTTTTTTTTTGAACTAGCTAAAAAAATTTTGCAACGACATTTTTAGAGTAGGCTACCACTCGCATCTCGCTTGTTGTGTTCATTACGATTTTACTTAGCCTACGGCAAAAAAAAAGTCAAACTATGTTTTTACAACGAAGCAAAACAATAAAGTTTACGACTGACTGTTACAAGCTGAAGATACGATGAAACAATTTTAGATCTGATACACAATGTTGTGAATGTGTCGAATGTGGCAAGTGAAAATTAGGTAACCAACATATGACTGTAATGCCAAAGACTGGGCTGGGGTAAGCCTGAGCAATAACCTATATCCTGTCATTAAACCCAAGCTTTTGTTTTACAGGAAAGCCAAACAATAAAAATAGGGGTCTAATTTTGTTACTAGCTGAAGATATGAGTAACGCACAAAGAAATAAATGGTGTACTACATCAGATTCATGTGAAAACTATTTTTTATTCACTATTTGTATTACAGTCAGTTTTTTGACTACAGTTTAGCATTTTACACAGTATTCAGTTTCAGTATTTATTTTTTATTAGATTTCAGTTTTACACCAAGCTATTATATTTTTACTGCTTTTTTTCGTGTAGATTTACATAATGGTATTTGGTACAATAATTTTATTTGTAAGTTAATTATCTGCATGTTTTACAATACAGAATAATTTCAGTAAGATATTTTTACAAATGCTGTTTTTTACAAACTTACTACTGTTCACATCAAGATATTTAAGTACGGAACCCATATGGTCGTGTCTGAAATTCAGGGAGGAGAACATTTTTGTCATATGCAAATTTGTATGTCTTGTAGGTGCACGCATTTGTGAGTGCACCAGTCTGCTTGGTACGTTTGATTGTTTCAGCAGGGATTCGTATGGAGTCATCTCGGTTAGAGTTGACAATAAAGTCTTTCATTACATCAAAGTTTAAAAGTTCTGAGGTTCTGTATGACTGCGTAATCCCCCGCACTTTCCATTCACTGCAACCATTTGTGAGCATATATCCATAGTTTTTAGGTCCACCACTCACAAACTCTGCAATACTGACGTTAGGACCGTATCCTTCTAGCTCGTTTGTCATTTTTCCTAAGAAGTCAGCAACTTCAGCTTCAAGAGGATCACACTCTTTAGGGTGCATATATATCAATGAATCCGTGTCACAGTACAGGGCCCCCTCCCCCACCATATCTAGGTACTTGTAGAGGTGAAGCCTAGCAAGGGAGGTGGTGAAGGCTGCAATAACAACATTAGTGTAAGGTGACGATGTTACAAAGTCTTTGCAGTTGGTGTAGCTCACCATGTGGGTTTCATGGTTGACAATCTTAACTTGTGTGTTCTGGTATTCTTCAGAATTAAGTAACTTCTGCCAATCTCTAACAGTGTTGATGTACTCGGTCTTGGCAAAGTTGTCACGCATACCATAGCGTCCCCAGAAGCTATTAAGGCAGAGTTTAGCAAGGCTTCTTAGTCCTGGATTTGGTTTGATGTTGTCTGGATCCAATGTTACGCCCTCTACATCTCTTATTGATTCTCGGAACAAGGTTTGTAGCTCAGGGTCATCTTTTGTCCAGGATGGGTATCCAGATGCCAAAGTTATTTTTGTTTATAATTTTTTGTTTATAATTTTTTGTTTTCAATTTTTATTTTTATTTTTATTTTTTTTATTTTTTGTGTTTCAAATTTTGGTTTTAGTGTTTTAATTTTTATTTTTTTTTGAATTTTTTGTGTTTTAAAAATTTTTGTTTTTGAGTTTTAAATTTTTTAAATTTTATTTTATGTTTTGTATTTAGTTTTTTTGTGTTTTTAATTTTTTTCTTTGTGTTGTTTGTGTTTTTTTTTTTTTAGTTTATGAAGCACTAATGTAATACTTTCGTTTTGTACTGCAGTACTGGGTAGTAGAATATAACTTTACACCACCACTTTGGTACACATATTAAGATGTGATACTTTTTTCTTGGTAGTTAAGTGCAAAAAAAAAATGTATATCCATGAAATGATTTTCAGTAAGAAGATGTATCATCACTTCAGAATGCCGGCTTACCTCAAAATATGCCAACTTAATGTAGATTGAAGCAATAGTTGAGAGAGCTTAGCTCTGATTGGTTCATCTGTTGTGCCAGCTTACTTCTGATTGGTTGTTGGGTATGATAGTCCCTCAGTAAATATCTTATTCAGTATACCTAGACTGTAACCTTCTAACTCTTTCATTCCGCGTCAGGATCTTGTAAGGAGCAGACGTGTATTTCCTCAGCTCCCTTAATCTGTACTTCACTGTACTGATCCCCAGCTAACTGAAAAATTAAAGTTTAGTTGGTCTCAGTAACTTTATCACCAACATCTTAACCCACCACCATCATCATACTACACTACATTCTTCACCAGCATAGTTAAGTAAGTAGTTTTTAACTCAGTTTTTTACATTTAAAAAGTTTAAACAATTCGCTGGGGAAAAAAAAAGCTTTAAGTTTTAAAAGTTCTTGCTCAGTAGATATGTTAGTATTTTAACTTTTATAAGACGCAAACTCTAAATATATGGGGTTGTGTATCTGCTTGAGTGAGTTTCAGTATGGTTAAACTTGTTTTTTTTTTAAACTGTAGTAATGGCTGGAGAGAGCAACCGCTCTGTACCTTCAACAGATTTGCATACTGATGATTATGAAGCAATGGATACAACAGAATCAGCTACAGAAGATGTCGAGGATATGGATACAATCCCCAACATTCAGCGCCCTACATACGGTTACCCTACAATCACCGACCAGTTTGAGTTGGAGCTCATTGACGTGGAACATAATCAAAAATTTAGTTACACCATTGAAGTCTTTGTGCTGCGGCTTGTTGACCCATCTCTCCTCACAAATGGGCCAAGACTACCTCTTCACCTTCAAAAGGTACTGCACACTGTAGTGGACCTTGTGAAACCATGTAATGGTGATCTGAGTAGGAGCAGTGTTCGTGTCGTTATTGACACACCGGCAATGGAGAACCCAGTCTCCATCCCATTCATGGCACATCAAGAGCTGACTGGTGATATAGTTTTGACTTTTCTAGAGAGTCAACGTCAATCGAATGAGCAATTTGACATCACTGAACCAATGTCAATCTCAGTACAACACACTACATCTAGAATCAGGGGAGGGGGGTGGTATGAAATTCGTGGCCCACTTAAAAGAACAGTGGTTGAGTTGGTGGAATGGTGTGCACGCAAGGACAGTGTGGTCTGCATCACCAATAGTGACAACATCTGCTTGGCTAGAGCACTTGTTGTAGGCATGTCGCTTGCAGATAAGAAGTCAAACCCGTCTAATAAAAACAATGAAAAACATTACGACCAAGTACGAAAATCCTGCCGACCGAATCAGCAAACAGAAGCTCTCATGTTGCATGAAGCAGCAAATATTCCACAAGTGCCTTGTGGAATAGAACAGGTGCATCAATTCCAAAAGCACATTGGAAACAGATACAGAATTATTGTGTATAGTGCAGAAGCACAGTTTAGTGTAGTGTACGATGGTAACAATAATGGGGCACCTGTGACATTGCTGTACCACAACAACCACTTTGACCTCATTACTACTGTGGCTGGCTTCTTTTGCAAAAGTTACTTTTGTCAGCATTGTCTAAAGACTTACGACCATACTGTGAAACACCTATGCAGTGGCCAGTGCAATGCTTGTCCCACACAGGAGTGTCCTCAAGATGGAAATCCGCGTGTGCTGTGTGATGAGTGCTACCGTTACTTTCGTGGGGCAACGTGTTACTTGTTGCACAAAAACAGTACATGTAATATTATTCGCCGATGTAGATCATGTGGATTCCAATCACATACTAGTAAAGTACCATGTGGAGCCTCCATTTGCAAGAACTGTAAGCAGACAGTGTACAATGATCATAAGTGTTTCATTCAGAAGGACGATCCATGCTTAGACCCCGAACCTATCTACCTCTATTTTGATGCAGAATCCATGGTGGGAGAAAACGGCAAACATACCCCCAGTCTTATAGTACTACAGCGAGAGAATGGGGAAAGTATTTCGTTTCCTAACCAGCATGAATTTTGTGAGTACGTATTAAAGCAAGACTGTGGCATCTCCAAAACATCAGGAGAGGAGTCACAGAGAAAGAAAAAGAAAGTTACACAACCAGTGAGAATTCTTATCAGTCATTTTGGAAAAGGGTATGATCACTTTATAGTCCTAGAATACCTATTAAAGCACTTTATTCAACCAAAAGTAATTTTTCAGGGTGCCAAGCTCCTTACACTTCAGGTACAAGTGGGCGAATTCGTTTATAAATTCATTGACAGTCATTCCTTTCTCCCATGCAAACTAGCAGATCTCCCTAAAATGTTTGGTTTTCAAGACATTGTGATGATAGGTACATTTCCACATCGCTTCAATACAATAGATCACCAGAACTACAATGGACCATTCCCAGCCCTACATTGGTTCACACCTGAAACTTTGAAAAACAGCTACAAGAAAGCCCTTGAGGAGTGGCACCGTCATGAAGTAGCCCGTTACGAAACAGATCCCAGCCTTACGTATAATCTGAGGGAGGAGCTTTTCCGGTACTGCCAGGACGACGTTACAGTACTTCGTCTTGCATGTCAGAAGTTTCGGACACTCTTCTGTCAGGTCACCAGCATTGACCCCTTCAAAACATCTCTCACACTCCCTGGTGCATGTCATAAAGCATACAGGACCCAGTGGATGCCAAAAGACTCCATTGCTGTATTAAGTGAGAGTGGTGGACCCCGAAAAGACAGCGTGGTTGCACAGAAATGGATCAAATGGGAAGAACATGTGACCGGGTTACAATTTCAACACAGCAGAAATGGTGGCGAGGTGAAGCTTGGTGGAAAATACTACGTAGATGGATTCAACAAGGAAACTAACACTGTACTTGAATTCCATGGAGATTACTTCCATGGTAACCTATCCAAGTACCCTGCACAAACCTACAATAATCTCCTTCGATCAACAATGGGAGAACTCTTCGAGAGGACCAAGGACAGAGAGCGAGAACTCGAGCACATGGGGTACACCATTTGAAGCAAATGGGAGTCCGAGTTTGAGGAGGACAAAAAGTCTGTGCCTGGCTTCGTTGCATTCCTGGAGCAACACAGCTTTAAAACACCTCTTCGTGCTCGGGATGCCTTCTACGGAGGTCGTACCAATGCAATGGTACTGTATGCAAAAGTTTTGCAGGGATGATTCATAAAATACCTTGACGTAACATCTATGTACCCGTACATTAACAAAACTGGCAGAATGCCAAAAGGTCACCCGTTGATCCTACGTGACGTTGGCTTTAATGTTTGTGTTTTAACGTTGGCACTACACTATGGACTCTTTTACGGAGTTGTGCTACCACCAACCACCCTAATACATCCAGTTTTCCGTTAAGAAGTAAACGGAAGCTTCTTTTTCCACTTTGTTTTACCTGTGCAGAGACTCGCCAGCAGACCCCCTGTGTTCAAATGACTCTGAAAGGGCAATGGAAGGAACATGGTGCACTCCCGAAATTGTAGTGGCTATTCAGAAAGGCTACATTGTTCAAAAAACATATGAAGTATGGCACTATGCAGAAACAACCACCGATCTGTTTCCAGAGTATATAAACACTTTTGTCAAACTGAAGACTGAGGCATCTGGATACCCATCCTGGACAAAAGATGACCCTGAGCTACAAACCTTGTTCCGAGAATCAATAAGAGATGTAGAGGGCGTAACATTGGATCCAGACAACATCAAACCAAATCCAGGACTAAGAAGCCTTGCTAAACTCTGCCTTAATAGCTTCTGGGGACGCTATGGTATGCGTGACAACTTTGCCAAGACCGAGTACATCAACACTGTTAGAGATTGGCAGAAGTTACTTAATTCTGAAGAATACCAGAACACACAAGTTAAGATTGTCAACCATGAAACCCACATGGTGAGCTACACCAACTGCAAAGACTTTGTAACATCGTCACCTTACACTAATGTTGTTATTGCAGCCTTCACCACCTCCCTTGCTAGGCTTCACCTCTACAAGTACCTAGATATGGTGGGGGAGGGGGCCCTGTACTGTGACACGGATTCATTGATATATATGCACCCTAAAGAGTGTGATCCTCTTGAAGCTGAAGTTGCTGACTTCTTAGGAAAAATGACAAACGAGCTAGAAGGATACGGTCCTAACGTCAGTATTGCAGAGTTTGTGAGTGGTGGACCTAAAAACTATGGATATATGCTCACAAATGGTTGCAGTGAATGGAAAGTGCGGGGGATTACGCAGTCATACAGAACCTCAGAACTTTTAAACTTTGATGTAATGAAAGACTTTATTGTCAACTCTAACCGAGATGACTCCATACGAATCCCTGCTGAAACAATCAAACGTACCAAGCAGACTGGTGCACTCACAAATGCGTGCACCTACAAGACATACAAATTTGCATATGACAAAAATGTTCTCCTCCCTGAATTTCAGACACGACCATATGGGTTCCGTACTTAAATATCTTGATGTGAACAGTAGTAAGTTTGTAAAAAACAGCATTTGTAAAAATATCTTACTGAAATTATTCTGTATTGTAAAACATGCAGATAATTAACTTACAAATAAAATTATTGTACCAAATACCATTATGTAAATCTACACGAAAAAAAGCAGTAAAAATATAATAGCTTGGTGTAAAACTGAAATCTAATAAAAAATAAATACTGAAACTGAATACTGTGTAAAATGCTAAACTGTAGTCAAAAAACTGACTGTAATACAAATAGTGAATAAAAAATAGTTTTCACATGAATCTGATGTAGTACACCATTTATTTCTTTGTGCGTTACTCATATCTTCAGCTAGTAACAAAATTAGACCCCTATTTTTATTGTTTGGCTTTCCTGTAAAACAAAAGCTTGGGTTTAATGACAGGATATAGGTTATTGCTCAGGCTTACCCCAGCCCAGTCTTTGGCATTACAGTCATATGTTGGTTACCTAATTTTCACTTGCCACATTCGACACATTCACAACATTGTGTATCAGATCTAAAATTGTTTCATCGTATCTTCAGCTTGTAACAGTCAGTCGTAAACTTTATTGTTTTGCTTCGTTGTAAAAACATAGTTTGACTTTTTTTTTGCCGTAGGAACACAACAAGCGAGATGCGAGTGGTAGCCTACTCTAAAAATGTCGTTGCAAAATTTTTTTAGCTAGTTCAAAAAAAAAACCGTCGCAGTTTGTTCTGGTTGTTAACTACAAATTAAAAATAAATTCGTTGTAAAAATATGCTTTTGACAGCTTTGCCATTCACACTTACGATAAACAAACTTTACACATGCCAGTTTCGGCACGATCACAGTAGGTATACACTATACAATAGACACATTCATTAACCAACAAAAACAGTTTATTTACGATTGATTGCTTTTTTATGCGCCCATGGCATACGCAACACGTAGTGAACTACGTGAGCAATAATAAAAACACGTGCGAGGCCAGTGACATTTACCGTAAAAAATTTATCATTGTTGCCCCGAGTTCGAGTTTTCAACGAAAAGCATCGCTCTCTCTCTCGGCCAAAAAAAAAGTCCGTCGAGGATGCATACACGAGAATTTGTTTTGTTTGACAACAACATAACTTGTAAAAATCATACACGTGTACAGTGTTTTTAAAAGCCAACTTCTTGGACTAAATAATAATAAAATGCATCATTTCCTCCAGTAATCACTCTTAAAAAAAAGGTAATTGTAAAGACTGTGGAATAATATTTCTTTCTTCATCTATTTCTTTAGATGAATGCTAGTTTGACAGGGGCGGGAGCATCTTTAGATGACTGGTAGATATTTTACACTGAACTAATTGTCATTTTTTGTTTTTTAAATTTTTTTTATTTGTTATAGTTTGTCAGTGATGCTGAGTGTGTGTCTGTTAGTTTGTTACGCATTTTTTTTATTACCATTCTAAAATGTATTTCTTGTTTTTTTTTTATTCCTTTTAAATTGCAACTCGGTTTTTAAGTCAGCTGTCCTTACATGTCCAGTCATGTTGCCAAGGGGTCAGGTGAAGTTGAAGGGGGAAATTCCGATGACTGGCCACCTTCCTATTGTAATGATAGAGGGGTGCATATGAGGAAGTTGACAACTTCTTGGGGCAACTTAAAACAGGAATAAAATGCATCTTTAGCAAATTTCAATCTTAAAAGGGTTACATAAATGTTTTCCAACAGAAAGAATAAATTTAACAGAGATGATTCTTTTTTTTTGCGTATAAAGGAGTGTGGCATAATTTTTATTTCTTAAGTTTTAACAAGGGTAGTAAAGTTTTAGAAGCAAGAATCGTTTAGCTGGGGGGAGGGGAGTATCTTCCTTAGTAACCACTTGTCCAGGTTTTCATGCCCAGACACGTCCGGCTCATCACCTGTGTCACCTCACTTAGCAACAGCCCACCCCTATCGTTATCTGATAAAGGGGAGGGAGGGGGGATTTAAAGTCAGCTTCCTGGACCAAGTTAAAACAGAAATTATAACTGCATCTTTTCCCAGTTTTAGCAAGGGTAATATTCCTTAAGTTTTAGCAAGGGTAATATTTTCTTAACTTTAGAGGAAAGAGTTTTTGGGGGGACCATCTTTAAAAGACTGCTATTTAGGTAAAAAAAATTATTTAAAGGTCGGGGGTGGGGGAGGGGGGCCATCTTTTAAAAAGCTGCTATTTAGGTAATTTTTTTAAGGTAGGAGTGGGGAGGGGGAGGGGGGCCTCGTTTAAAAGGTTGCTAATTAGGTATTTTTTAACGTAGGGGTGGGGAGGGGGGCCTCGTTTAAAAGGTTGCTACTTAGGTATTTTTTAAGGTAGGGTGGGGAGGGGAACCTCTTTTAAATAAAAAGACTGCTAAATCTTATTTGTGCTGTAATGGCACCCAGTAGAGAGGCTTGTTTTTAATATTATTTTTTAAATATTATTTTATTTTAATTAACAGTCCTACAGATAATTTTTTAATAGTCAACTTCCTCTAAAAACTCCATGCCTCGTGATGTCATCGCCTTCAACTCCAATCTTATCTTTAAGACGAACAACTCAACCCTCCCTTCCAACTTGGTGTCTTGGTGTAGTGGGTTAGGGCGTCAGTCACTAAGTCATCTGATAATCCAGCTGGTGCTGGTTCGAATCTCGCCTCAGCCGAGAAAAAAAATTTTCTACTTATTCAATACTATTTTAATAAAACAGAAAGAAGAAACGAAGGAAAATAAAAAATCGAGGACGAATAGGAGGAAAGAAAGGTAAGAAAAAATGACGTCATGACCTTCATGACGTCAGGGGTGCAGGTCAACATCCGCCTTCTCAATTCCGAGAAATTTACCGCGACGCGGTTGCGCAATGGGGGGGGGGGGGGTTAAGGGATTAGCGGCGGCGGCATCCCTTTGGACGGGGGTTGGCCTTCCATCTCTCTCCCAATTTCTGCGGTTTTTGTGTTACCTTAGTTGTACGTAACCTTCTCAGCAGTTCAACTGCAGTTATTTTGCAGTTTTCAAGTTAACTTGTTGAATTTCACATAAGCTGCAGTTTAAGTACAGTTTTTTTTTAAAGTTTATTTGCGGTTACCATCGAATCTGCAGTTAAACTGCAGTTTCATTCCATTAAACATAAACTTTTAATGTTTTTTTGCAGTTGCCGTCGAAACTGCAGTTAGTTCATTGTCAGCAGGGTTTGCTGTAACTTCATCGACCAACGTCACAGAAGATTCTTCATCGAAGAGTGAGTACGTCTGTATTTCTCCTGAGGGGCACACACTGTCACTAACATAATTCTCAGCAACACTGTTCTGTAGCTTTGGCTGCCATGTATGGCTCACCACCTCTACCTTCTCAGTCTAGTCTCCGAAGCTTGCCCCCGCTTCACTGAATGCAGTACTGGATGGTGCAACTTCTAACAACCATCTTTGCCGCAGACTGACTTCACCGGGCACTTGTTGATCCGATGGTCCATTTTTAAACAAATGAAACAGACCTTCTGTTCCTTTGCCCACTTCCACCAGGCTTTGGCCTCTTCACCCGTCAGCTTCGGGCAGCTCCCGGTGTCGTGATTGGACTTGTGACAGAACAGGCACTCGTTGGTCTTGGCACGTTCTTCCATTCCGGCATCGTCAGTTTTATCCAAAATCGTTTCGTATTTCTTGCCCTTTCCCGAGTTTGAGCGCTTGTCCGTTGATTTTCATGTAGACTCTTCCTTCGCAGTCTTATCACCTTGGATTTGTTGACTAGGCATGCTGCATTGGCAACTTCTTCCAACCACCCAGCAAGTATCTTCCAGTGTGCTTCTGCAGGCATCTTCACGAGGTGCCTTGCCAAGTACCACCTCAGATGCACAAGGAGTTTGCCATGACTTCTTTTAATAATTGTGGGTTACACGTATAATTGTTGTCACTACAAGGTTTTGCACTGTGTCTTCTTTCCAAGGTTCTGATGACTTTCAACATTATCAGGCACGACCATGAATGCCTGAACGGCTTCCTTAGTGACGCCTTTGAACGTTTTCTGCAGCCATGCCATGTTTTCAATATTATTTAACCCGCAGAATTTAGTGGTTTGCCTGAAATCTGCAGTGAAGTTAGACCACTCCTCCGTTGTTCCGCTAAAGGGCGTAACCTCTTTACCTGTAGAATGCTGCCCGATTTAACTCTATTTCCTGACCCTGCAGCCGCTGCATCACAGATTTCATCACGGTGGCAAGCTGTTTCACAGTACTAGACGCTAGGCCTAGATTTTTGCTCTCCAAGTCTTTAGGAGTCATCAATGACACACTTATCTATGCCTCACAACCATTTTGATACTTTCAAGGAAGTATGTACACTACCATGTTTGCCATTACGGGTAATACTGTCATAATCGTAGCTGCCCGCCTGGGACAACTGAGAATCAGCATAATCATTTTCTTTTACAGTTTTCATCATTTTCTTCCATTAATTAACCGCTTTTGCGATTCAAGCTGTTACACCTCCAACTAAATGCAGAATTTCTTCTTGAGCGTGCAGTTCAGCTTCAAGCGTCCGCTGTAAAAAAAAAACCCAGTGACTCATCTTTGACTTCGATGTCCTCGAGTGAGCACACTGCGGTTGCTACGCTCGCTGCGGTTACTCTTTACGTGGCCATATTTAATAGTCTGCTGTGGCACACTGCCCCCTTGAGCTCCTTGTTCTACACCATCACCTTCGGCTGCCAGGGCATTCTGCAGTATGGCATTTTCATCCCATTCACCACGACTAGGTGCAACACCTTTGTTAGCCCACTTACTACGGCACACTTTCGTTCCTCCGGTTTGGGACATTTTCTTCTTTCAAAGAAACACTACAGCAAGATGATCTCAACAAAAAAAGTTCACAATGCTTTACGATTTTTTTTATAGATCCACGGTGCAAATAGATCTGGCTCGAAGGGCCACATGGTTAGGGTCTGATCCATTTCGCCTATCTACATCTGGCAATGTTTTACAGTACACATGATCCATAACGAACACACAGAAAATACACTCAAGGGGTTTCCAATTACCTTTCACACACAGGGGTTCTTTGAAGGGCCACACACATTTATAGTTGTGAGGAACTATTCCTCTTGGTAGACGGCCGTAAGTTTCTTGCGACATTTGGGAAATTTATGGTGGTTTGACGCACTGCAGAAATAGGGTCTACATTAAAATTCTTGGCAAAATGACAATCGCAGCACTCGTGATCTTTAACACACAAGCTAAATCTAACGCTTGCAGACTTCCCGACTGGGAACACCAATAGAAATAACACTGCTTGCGCCTGAGCTACATTTTACGATCGTTCATTAACACGCTGTTAAAAAATGTCCGATCACGGAATTGTCTTCATGATCAACAACAAACAACAACTACGCATTTTCACGCCAAATTGCACAGACAAGCAAAGGCCAATTTCCTCATTAATAGTTGACGCTCATTAACTATTCGCCAATCACCCAGACATCTTTTGTCCAAACATGCCACACGAGTGCAACAAAAGTAACTATTTTCAAAAAAACAAGTCCACTGCCACTTGTACCATGAACAAAATACGGTCAATCTACGATCCATGGAGGCTTCAGAGCACCACCAAAAAACACAGCCACTATGTTCACAATTGCCCTCAGTGACAATGACCCAGATATCATTTTTGGTACAGAAACTTGGTTAGTGTTGAAGACTATGTTTATAGTTGGTTTCCTTCTAATTAATGAATCTCTTATACTTGAATTTGTTTACAAGCCCAATTAGTAACAGTGAGGCCACTGTGGACAATGTGTGTGTGCAGGAAAAAACAATCATACTGGATAAGGCAAAAAACATTGTGATTGGACTTAGAGATTTCAATCTTCCCGACTTCAGGTTTTGAACTTTGGTTTAACGCTTTTGCACGTCAATTTGACAATTTTGTAATTGGATTTGACACGTTTGTACGTCAATTTAACGTTAATAGATTTAAAATTAACACTCTTGGCTTTGGATTTCTTGCACCTGAATTAAAGCATTGAAACATGATCTTCGAAGTATTTAGTGTTTTTATGATTAAAGCAACATACCGCCTGCCTTATAACCTTCCGCCTGCTTTATAACAGCTACGCGCCGATTGCATCCGCGCATTTACCATAGTCTAGGTCAACTGAAACAGTAGCTTCGTTCCTAACAGCGAAAAACGCAGCTACTATCTCAGTTGGCATTGCGCCTAATAGACAAGCCAGCGTGAACGCATTAATTGTGTCGTCACAAACCGGAATGATTCTCGTATTTTAAAATCACAATTTATAATTTTCTAGGCTAGTGTCTTATAATTTTGCTTCGGCGATCTATTGGACTAATTAATTTTAATTTTTACTGCATTAGTCTTTTAGAATTTTGATCTTATAGTAATTATTAGCAAACGATTAAAATTAGTACTGTGCACACACGGATAAAACTTCAAGGTCATTGTTGGCGCGCAAAGGATCATATCGGAATGGATCGTTCTTAAATATAATTAACAATATTCAACAGAAAATCACCAAGACGCCACATTTTAAAACGGATTTTTAGCAAGGGAAAGACTAACGGTAAGTAAATAGACCTTTGGGGCCCTGCTTGAAGTGGAGGATCGATAAAAATGGCGCTGGGAGGTATATCCCATTAAACCAAATTGATATGCTCAAATGTGCCACCTGTGGCCAGTGCCAAATCAGGAACCGAAATAACCTTGAACCCTACTATCAAGGTCATTCAATTATTATTTTGGAACCCTAAGAGATACGACCTAAAAGTCAATTGCAAAGTTGTGCAGACTACAAAATAAACGAAAAACAGAACTGAAATAGTTTCAAAATTGCAAGCGCTATGAACTAAGCAAGAACAGCATTGCAGTGTAGCAAACTTTGCTTTATTAATACGAACTGAGTGTCGTAAAGAAATAGTAATCATCTTTATCTGCGTTGACCACAGACAAGACTCGGTAAATAAATGTGATGAATCCAATAATGCAAATTGGAATGACCTTGGACCTTTTTTAAGCCATTAAATTAATAACTTTTTTAATGTTTGTAATACACTTATTGTAACTGCCACATCATAGTACTTGGTGTAAAATGTGGAAATTTATTACTTTCTGTGTAGTAGGAAGTAATTGTAACACGCTATAATGTATAGCGAGGCGCTACAACACGGTACGCCTTGCAGTTACATGCGGTGCTTGTGCACCTTCTCAATATCTGCCTAAATGCAGCTATTGGCAGAGCGCCAACAGCCGGGTAACGAGCTTGCTCCTCTACTGAAACTAGACGGAACCAGTTCGGGCCAGTTAGCCTGTCACGTGACGTAAAACCTGAAGGCGATTCCCCCCCCCCCTTCTGGCGCCGGCTGGGCCTGAATCGGGACTTGGTTTAGGAGAGATGGTGCGCCCACAGTCTCTCTGCTCTGAACAGGGTCGGTTCAAGGGGAAAACTTGAAGCTGATGCCTAATATGTGATGCTATTGTGTATAGTACCCTAGCTATGCAGTAAGGAGTGAATAGGACTTGAGCTTGACTCGAAACATATCGTCCACTCCCTTAGCAACTCACATATTTTGGTGGCCTTGCCCATAGGATTTGAACCCGACATTTTTAATGTTTGGTTTTGAAAAATTCTGAATATAAGCAAACCAACGTTTGGGAGGTAGTGTGTGAACCTGTCTAGTGCCCGCGTGGCAGGAAAACCACAGTCAACCACACGATTTATTTGGGAAGAGCTGCCTGAATATATCGAACCAACTTTCTTTTTCATTTATGAAAAATAAAGTAAAACTGTTGTAATGAGACTTACAGTGGGGAACGCTACCCGTTGTTAAGTAATTTACAGCCTTCTTTGGGAGCTTACTAGGCCCTAGCCAGTGCCCGCGTGCTAGGTAACCTCTTGTAAGCTGGTTTTATTTCAGTTATCAGATCCCCCTTAGCCGAATAAAAACACCCCGTTCTTTTCTTAGGAAAATAACGTTAAACAAGGGAGACAGTTTTTAGACTACGCATATCTGAAAAATGTCATTTTTTTCTACCTAACTGCAAAGTGAGGTTGAAATAAAAATCCCCAGTTTCTGTAAAAAGAAACAAAGGAACGCAGTTATTGTTGAGTGAAGGAAATAAACCAACACCTAAAATAATTGTAGGAACTAAAGTGAAGGAGCACATTTTAGTTATTGGTTGAAAGTTTGGAAACCCTTAGTGAACTAACTGAGTCCTCATTAATTAAAGTTTCGGTAGAACTATTTAACCGTGAATTCTGAGAACTGTGACCCACGCAGTATTTAGAATTAAAAGTTGAAGTTGAATTGGGTAAATAAATAAAAAAATAAAAAAACGCCATATCAAGATTCAGCTTAGAACAGGAAGAAAAAAAAAGGTGACATAAAAGTCAGGAATTTTTTTTTCTCACGGAAAACGAATTTGTTAGCCTACCGATGGCTCACGAAAACGTACCACTACTGTCATGATCACATCCTTCTGTTGTGCGAAATCCGAGCCCAGGAAATGCACGGAAAAAGACGCGAGCTGAGGAGTACATAAATGCACCCTTAGTTCAAGATCTTGGCGAGGATCTGGACGATTATTGGGGAGAAGATGACGACATTTACTATCCAGAATTTTCTGGAAGTAAAAGAAGTCAGTCATCACCCCAATTATCGCATGCAGATACAGATGACCAGCGGGAAACCTCCTGTAGTTTCGCTGATCATCGACACTGGGCAAGTATTCGCCCAATGCAAGATGATTTTCGGGAAAGGGTTTTTAGGCAGTTAGACTGCTTACAAAACAGAAACCGAAATGGAGGGGAAGTCAATGCCCAACCTGATCGTGTCTTACAACACGAAAAAACGGACATAGGCCTTCCCGCTCCACCCCTGTCACATCCAACAGACGGACAAACCGTACTGTTGAAGCTGATGACAGTGCACGACATCCTCGTCGGCGCTATCCACGAGCCAACACGGACCGAGTGGATAGACCAACGTGCGGTGGTCGAGTAAATAGGCGTCAACCGGTTGAGCCTGAACTGGAAGTCGACATGTGGAACTATAGAGACACTCCACGTGAAGACAGTCTGTCGCCACCCAGGAACAGGAGGCCTGCGCATAGTAATGTCCACAGTCAGACTGGCTCTGATTACGTGACCGGGGAGTCAAACCGGAAACGTAGGGACGATTTTTCAGGCCAGGATTTTGGGCAAAATCCACACATGGGATTTAGCGTGAAGCCACCAAAACTCGCCATGCTAGTATATACTGGGCATGGGAATGAAAAATCGCGGTCACAGATTCTGGAGGCGCTGTATAAGTACAGCATTGCACTCAGCCTCTCAGAAAGGTACGTGTTAAAATCATTGGTCCCTCTTGCTATGCAAGGTGAGGCGGAACAATGGCTGAGGGTTTTTGGTCCGTTTAACGACTGGGAAACCTTCGAGTCAGACTTCAAGTTAGAGTACGAAAGCCCTAACTATGAAGATGACTTAAAAAGAGAACTGGAACAAAGAACTCAAGCTCCAGATGAACCTTTTTCCAGTTTTGCACAGTCAGTGTGTGGCTATTTTGATAGGTTGTGGCCCAATTGTTCTCAGGACGAGAAAGTAAGTCACATAATGAAAAATATGATCACTTATGGTGCCGAGATCTGGGGTAAAAGTTGCTAAATATGTCAAGAATTCTCAATCTCTAGACTCTATGGTCAGCCCACTTTTGTTGACCATCGTCCATGCCTATTGTACGACTCCTACTGATGCCTTGTTCGTTCTTGCCGGGGTCATACCTTGTTCCATTCTTGCTTATGAGCGGCATCAGCATTTCAAGAGGATTTGCAAGCCCATTTTCGAAGGACCGATTTCTCCTGCTCTACTACCTCATCCTGCTCTGCGACGTAAAGATCCTATTGAGCAGCTTAAACCTGCTGATGATGACACGTGCCAAATTTTCACTGATGGTTCTCATATCAATGGACATACTGGAATCGCCTTTGTCGTTTTCTTAAGAGGGAATGAAGTTTGCCGGAAGAATTTTCGACTTGGAGATTTGAACTCGGTTTTTCAAGCAGAGGTTTATGCTATTACCGCTGCTCTTCGGTACACTATTGACCATCTCATGAATCAAGAACATGTCTCTATTTATAGCGACTCTCTCTCTGCTCTCACTGCTATTCTTGGACCAATTCCTTCCAACACTCAAATTGCTGTAGCCCAGCTCCTTTTAAAGCCAAGACTGAATTCGAACCGCATTCTTTCAAGACTGTACAGTGCATTACTTCGCATGGTAATTTTGCTGACTACCTTGTTCGATTTGGAAAGAGAACGGATCCCAGTTGTCGCTGTGGCTCTCCAATTGAAGATATCCGGCACGTTCTACTTGATTGTCCCCTTCCTTCCAGAGCATCCGCCAGGGCTATTTTCTCCGACGGGCTACTCCTCTTGGGTTTGCCTGGGACTCTCTTCACGTCGCACTTGATGAGGAACTCAGGAAGGAGTTCACTGTTTTTTGTAACAGTATTGTCGATGACCCAATTTTCGCCAACAGCTGAACTCTTATTGATGACTTTTGTCTTTTCTTTGGTGCTTGTGTATTTAGCAACCAGGCACCATTTGTGTCTTTGGTTCCCACTGTGTCCATTTGGTGCGATGTTTTATTCTGTATATAGCTTTTACTTGTTTTTTAACTTTCACTTTTTTTTCTGAATTTTGTTGATGCATATTTACTTTCCTTTTTGTGTGCTTTTTTCCATGTTCCAATTTGGTTCACTGTTATGTGTTGGGCTGCTTTGTACGAGTTGTTCTTTTTTCCCCCTTCTTGATTTGTGCCTGTTGCTCCCTGACTGCTTGGGAGCGTCCACGGTGTTATGGCCTTTGGGCTGGGAACACGCCAAACAACAAAAATGAAAAAAATATGCACCCTGACTACAGACAACAACTCCAGGGTCGCCGGTTTGGCTCCCTGCGGGAATTGGTGAGGGAAGGGCGAAGGTAAGTCAGTTCCTGTTGGCCCAGCGAACTTACAAACCTATCCCGACCCGTCCTTGTCTGTGGAACCTCGTTTGGCATGGCGTGGCTTCTATTCAAACACAGAAGCAATGCAGGGAAGCCAAATAACCAGGAGTGAAGCTGTTCGACTTGCTGGCCAAGCAAGCAACGCGAGTACAACACAGGCTTACTCTGGAAAGGTTCAACCAGTGACTATGGCTGCACTCGATCCGAGAGGGTTTCGAGCCGGCAAGTATGAGTCACTTGGACACAAAAGTAACAGTGGGAACACTGGTAACACCGGAACTACAAATGTAGCCCCCAAAGCTGCAAATGTACAGAAAGCCGGTGCTACCAAGCAAAATGAACAGTCACAACCACGAAAGGAACGAAAACCTTTTGATGGAACGTGCTGGACATGTCAGGAACAAGGGCACAGGTCCACGAATTGTCCTAAGAAGCCAAAAAAACGCAGAAGACAGTCGTTAACATGGTTAAACCGCGTTACGACCGGGAAAAACACTGATTGGCGGGCAAAGGCTGGATTGTGGAAAGGCACACTTAAACGTGTCTTGTTTGTTTAAAGGTGTCGAGGAGGAAACTAAATCAGGGAATCTCCCTTTAATCAACATTAAAGTGGCAGGGGAACCCTTTTTAGCGCTCATCGACACGGGTGCCAGTTCTTCTATCATTTCCGGTGCTACAGCACATACTTTGCAGGCAAAGGGCGTGAAGTGGCACAGGGATTGTTGTGTAACCTTTATTTTGGCGGCTGGAAAAATCCAAGGTGAAGGGTACTATAGAGCAACTGTTAGATGGCCTGGTGGTTACTCTGCTCAGAAGACATTTTTGGTTCTAGAGAAACCAGCAGACAGCGTTATTCTAGGACGAGATTTCTTGGGTCGAACTGGCCTCATACCAGATATCCAACAAGGCGGCTGGCGTGTAGGAACAGAGGAACAAGAAACCATTCCATTTGCAAAGGCTGATCAAACAAAAACTGAACAGCTTAAGCAATTGAATGTTGATTTGGAGAGAGAGCAACATGCTAAGGATGATGCAGTGTTGGAGGAGAGGGTGAAACGATTTTGCATTGACTACCGCTTGTTAAACGGTAAAACGGTGAAAAATTCGCAGCCAACCAGTAACGCAAGTCAAGTATTCTCAATGCTTGGACAAGCTAAATGGTTTACAGTTCTAGATATGAAATCAGGATTCTTGCAAATTGGCATGGAAGCTGATAGCAAGAAATACACCTCATTTCGTTGCCATATGGGCGCATGGCAGTTTAAAAAAATGCCATATGGGCTCTGTAATGGGCCTGCCTTATTCGCTAGAGTTATGGACATGGTTCTAGGGGATGCTATGTATTCTCATACTATGTGCTATGTAGACGATTTGATAATCTACTCAAAGGATTACCAATCCCACCTATTACACATTGCAGATGTACTGGAAAGGCTTGGAAAAGCAGGGATGACAGTAAATCTGAAGAAAATACATCTTTGTGCAAAGGAAATCACCTACTTGGGGCACATAATCCGGCCTCATGAGTACTCACCCTTACCAGAAAAGGTACAGGTGATCAGGGATTTCCCAGAGCCTGGTAATTTGAGATCTTTGTGTCGATTTCTGGGGATGATGGGTTTTTACAGACCTTTTATCAAGGATTTCCATGTCAAAGCAGCAAATCTTTTCGAATTACTAAAGGGAGATGCAGTTTGGGAGTGGAGTAAACCACAATCAGTCTCAGTACAACAGCTAAAGAACAGCCTGAACCAGATCTGGATAAGAGGTTCGAAATCTCGACGGATTCCTCGGGAACCGGATTTGGGGCAGTGCTCTCCCAACACGTCGAAGGACGTGGGCTCATACCTGTAGCATTAGCTGGGAGGAGACTCACAGATGCTGAAAAAAATCACTCCGTTTCTGAGCAAGAAATGGGGGCCGTAATGTATGCTGTCGCTTTACATTGAGAACGCACCATTCCTGATCGAAACAGACCACAGCGCGTTGGTGTTCTTGAAGTCCTTGAAACAGCCTTCAGGAAGGTTAGCACGGTGGATTCTCGAACTCCAGGGAATGGATTTTGAGATAAGATACAAGAAGGGTTCACAGAACCAAGTGGCAGATGCAATCTCCAGGATGTACGAGGATGAAGACATAAAACCAGTACTGATAGTTGATTGTAAGATGGAAAACGTAAAGATAACCGAGAGACCCACTGGATTTCCAAGTTTGGAGCAGATCCGGACGGCGCAGATCGGTGACAGTTGGTCATCGCGCCAGATTGATAAGTTAAGCAATGTAGCTGAAAGGCCTTCATCTGTGGACGGAAGTAACCTCAAACCAGAGAGGCTCTGCTTGCGTGATGGGATCTTGTGTAAAATCTACATTCCACGTAACGTTCGTGACGTAGCTGAAGGTAATACACGTTTCAAAGCGTTTTTACCACAGTCACTACGGCACAACGCCATTGCTGCAATCCATTGCTCACCACTGGGAGGCCATTTTGGAGTTTTTAAGACTTTAAAAAGGATGCAGGAGCTGGTAGGATGGATTGGCATGAACAAGGACATAGTAGCGTTCGTACGCAGATGTGACAAGTGTCAGACTTGCAAAACTAGTACTTCGAAACCTGCTGGACTCCTGAAGACTATTGATCCTCCTGATGCGCTTGGAGAAAAGTATCCGTCGATCTTCTTGGTCCTCTACCAACAACACCAAGAGGGCGGCGCTGGATACTTGTAGTCCTGGATGAGTTCAGTTCCTGGCCAGAACTTTTGCTCTCAGGACGGCCAAAGCGAAACAAGTTGCCGAGTGTGTGAAGGAGGTAGTCCTGCGTTGGAGATTTTTTTCTAGAATTTGTTCTGACAATGGACCTTGTTTCGTGGCTAATTTATGGCGTTGTTTGTGGAGAGATTGGGGTATAAAAGGCCAATACGCAACCCCTTACAATGCTCAGGCTAACGTGGTCGAGAGGCAGAATCGCGTCATCAAACACATGTTGCAATGCTTCACTGCAACTCACAACGGATGGGATCTTCATTTGCAGGAGTTCGCCTTTGCAATGCGAAGTTCTCTGTCCTAATCTAGTAAGTTCACACCCAGTGAACTGAACATCGGACGAAACCCAACCGGTCCGTGGAGACTTGAGTTAGACCAGCTAACAACTGGACCTCTACCCGAGAAAACACGTGGCAAGGAAACGGTTCTAATGGAGATTGTACAGCGTTTTTCTGAGATGTATAAGTTGGCTAGGCAGTCAATGAAAGCATCTAGGGCACAGAAAAAGGTCTACTATGATAGACGACATAAGGCTCTAACCCTGAAGGTGGGAGATTTGGTTGTCCGCCGTACACACACGCTATCAAATGCAGTGCGAGGTATAAATTCACCCCTGGCGCCCAAATTTGCTGGCCCGTTTGTAATTTCGGCCCAAAAATCCGAGAAAACATTCTTGTTGAGAGAGGTTAAGACAGGAAAGGAAACTGGTCCACTTAGCGTAAACCAAATGAAACCCTATTTTTTCCCTACTAAGGAAACCCCAAAGGTTCCTGAACAAGAAAATTCAGTGGTTATTCCTAGAAAAAAATAATTTAACCAACATTGCCTGACAAACCAATCCACTCGTACAATTTGCGAAAACGAATTGGAGGGGGGGGGGCGTCAGAAAGAAACAATAACGTAGGTGACATTATGAGTGAAACCAAACTTAGGTCGGTTTTTAAGCCCTGAAAACCAAGAATTCGAAAGAATTAACCTGTTTATTTACAATACATTAGCATACATGTAATGGTGCAATGAGTGAGTAAAAGAAACAGGATGGAAACACAATAAGAATGGTTGAACAAAAAAGCTACCATTCCAAACACTTTTTTTTTCACAAAATATACGCATAAATACATAAATAAAAATGTATTTACTCAACTCCAAGTTATTTTCATGTAGATTGGAGGGGGGGGGGGCAAAGGTCACTCCTTGCCTTTTTATCCACTACGATGAGGATTAGGAACGGGGGTGACAGGCGTAGGCCTAAAAATCCCGTTCCGTGCGAAGACATGGGGAGGGGAGTGAAAGGCATAGGTCAATCGCTTCCATCCACCCGTTTTAAACCATTTTTCTACATAATCCTAACAATATCGTTAATGTACACGTAATAATGCTTCAATACTTACCCAGGCTCAGACTGGCCATACTGCCCTTGTGCCAATGGTACAGGCGCGTTTAGGCTATCGTGCTTTTGGCGCCCCTTTGGTATAGTCTATTTTTTTTCCTCTCCGCCAAGAAAAATGAATGGTTTTGGATTCCTTGTACGCTGATAACCTTTCCTTTCAGGCAATAATTCCCTTCTCTTTTCTCCCTCCCTTTACTTACGTTTTTAATACATTTTTTAAACTCACTCCCCTCTCCCCAACCATCTCCTAAATTTGCAAAAACTAGCATTACTTGAAATATAAAATGTGCATTGAAGAATGCACTCCGAAGCCAGAAATGACAACAGAATATGAAAATAAGTAAAGCTTCTTGAGCTCGACCACTGGACTTTGCTTCTGCTTGGAAGATTTGAGTGCTTCCCCAAACCCCTTGACAGTTGGAGGCACCATCGCTTGAAGTTTCCTGTAAAATGTATGGCGCCCCTCCCCGGTTATTTCAATAAATGGCACAGGCACCCTTTCCTACTCAGTCCGACTCTTACCTATTCTTGCTCCTCGGCGGGCTTTAAAAGCAATGTTGAGTCCGGCAGCACGGTGTGTTTCGCGGCTGTAGCGGAAGTATTGTGCGTCATTTCCGGGCATTATGGATCCGCGGGCGGATCTGCATGCGTAATTCCCGTAGAAATTAATGGAGAGACCAGATCCCAAACACGTGATAAGCAGATTCGCTTAAAAGCACGGGAACAGGATCAGAATCTTCACTTCGTCGTGGAGAACATCCACAGTAAGGCTGGAGAAAAAAAAGGAGAACCAAAAATTTTTTCCCGAAAACTTACCAAGGAAGGATGGCAGAAGGTGGTAGACGTAAGGTGGAACCGGGTTATTGGAGGAGAAAAGTAAATACGGAAGAGAAGCGTAAAAAGACGCCGCCAAAATCTGTGGAGAAGCCAAGGCCGTCTGAGGGAAAGGAAGTCAAGAAGGCTGACCATGCTCCAAAGGCCATGGCACCAAAACCACGAGGACGTGCCAACTCGGATCTGAAGAGAAGGCGTCATTCCAATGAACATAAGATCAGTATGGATGATAAAACAACGCAAACGGAGCAACCCAGGTCGCAACACGTTTCAGCGCAGGTTTGGACGGCAGCCAAGGGAAGAAAGTGTTTTTACACGAAGTCAAGTCCTACGATGTCTTTCAACTATTGGCTGGAGGTCTTAGCTGAATACGAACTACAACTTGGAAAGCCGGCTCACGCACGTGCAATAATCATAAGGCACAAATTCGCTAATGACTTGCCAATCCCGATGTGCCCATGGGGGGCACACCCGATGCACCGGGCCATGATGACGCAAACCAAGAATGGCCCACGTTAGAAGTTCCTACTTCCACGGAGGGATCCCAATTACTGGACCAGCGTATTGACGAGTTGATAGCCATGGAGAAAAAGAAGAAAGATTCCAGATTGGTGGGGAAGATTCACTGAACATGGATGTTTCCGGCGAGTTGGAGGAGGATGAGGTGTAGGATGGAAACAGTAGTTCCCCCCCCCCCCCCCCCTCAATTATTTTCTCAGGAAAAATAAAGAAACACTTGTGGAAATAAAAAGTACAAAAAATGAGAAGAAATTACAAAAACTAGTGATGTTGAACTTAACTATCCTTGTTAGGCTTTTTTTCTGTTAACAGTGGAACTAAATCATGAAAAAAAAACTTAAGCCAAAAAGTTTTTAATAATTGCTAAGTAGAAAAATATGTTAAGTGCGTAACAGTGAACTCATGGCAACAAGTTAAAACTGTGCAGCGAGAAAAACTAAGTGCAAAATTTTCAAAATAAAAATGGGCACAATTTTGGGAACACTTAGCGGAACTATATGCACACATTAGGCCTTAATTGCGGGTGCAATATGACCACAGGAGGACACCCTAATCTCTGGAGGTGATGGTGCGGTCATCACGGTGGGGTAACTTGGTCACGGAACATTAAGACGTATGGATGGGTATGAAAAATGTATGGTGCGCAGTACGAAGGTTGCGTTGATTAGTATTGTCAGGAGGAAATTAATAAAGCATACGCAGTATGCGGGGAGTAGCTTACTTGGATGATTCCGTAACCGGCATTTACCGTTTGCCCTGCCATCGTGCGGCAGATTTTGGCTCTACGACTAATAGCTGCGTTGGTCGCCAGATGGCGAAACTGGTATTGAGCGACAAGTTACGTTTTGTGAAGTTTAATGTAATTATTATTTTTACTCCAAAAATGGTGTATTATAGTTTATCCTGTTTTGTATAAGATTCGGATTTTGTAAAATCTAGCCAATCCCAAACAGTCTAGTAAAGCTACGTTGGGCCATAGATTAGAAAGTTAACTAGATATACCGTCTTACTTTTTCCCGTCCTACGCGGAGCTCTGGTGGTAGTTGCGGCTACTAATATCTCTGCTAATGCTTTTGCCTTCGAAGCAGCAGAAGGCAAAGCATTAGCAGAGATGTTAGTAGCCGCAACTACCGCCAGAGCTCCGTGTAGGACGGGAAGAAGTAAGACGGTATATCTAGTTAACTTTCTAATCTATGGTTGGGCCATGGTTTGAGCTCACGTTTTGGCCAATTCGACGGAAACAACAATGGCGTCATTGTCTATCGCTTCGCCGACGAACGTTCGTTGTAACTTGCGCGTATTGACAATTTGGGTAGCTATATGAAACAAATCACAACGCTGACGAGTGAGGTAAATCATTCTAGAACCGCTGGAAAATCTCGAAATGTAGTTTATTGCGACAGATACTTAAAATCCACTCGAAAAAAACACGGCGTTTCAGTGGTTAGGCTTAGCCATTAACGGGTGTTACAAGTCAATCCATTACATGGAGGATGGTTGTCCGTCATGATGATGGCTTGTGGATAGCGAGATCGGATTGAATAGAATGGCTGCGTAATACAGATCGAAGCTATAATTCATTGGTTTAAACTATAATTCAAAGTACGTGAAAGTTCAATTTAACAACGACTTCAGCAAACTACCTTCTCATTCGGCTACGCCAATTTTCTAGTTCAAGAAGAAATTGATTTGTAAACTTTGTTTATTTTGTCATCCACTCATACTCCGAGCTCGGATATTGTTAATCCATCGTGCTAATTGCAAACCACACGTCTTTTAAAATATATACACGCTATAGTTTATTTAAATTAAATAAACGTATCGTTAACACGTCTGCACGTTCCGTCAATTAAAAGATCAAAGTTTTAAACAAACTCCCGTCGTAGCATCCAGGCACCGTATCACGTGATATCAAGTGTGTGCTTCATTTGTAGTTTTAAAAAAATGCCGTGTAATTATAAGGCCACTCAATCAGGGCCGTAGTTACCCAGTGGGGGAGGCAAAAAAGACTGAAGAGGGCGTAAAAGAGCTTATCCAAGTATAATTTTTTTTAAATCGTTCTCGTTTTAATGTGAAGTGCAAACTTTAAAGTTAGACTTCATTCTTTCGTTGTTATGACGGGGGGGGGGGGGGGGGGG
>JAHWFP010054859.1:0-15840 GCA_023313725.1 Lithobius niger | reverse complement strand
GGAGCCAAAATACGTGCGATGCTAAAAATTCAGAGTAGTTTACATCTACTAGCTGGCTAAAGCACTGGACTTTTTCATAACACGTTGCCCTGCATGTCATCACACTACACGACATAAAGCTAGTGGAGCAGGACCACCCAGAGTTCTCATCTGGCCCATTGATCAAGTTTTTTTGTGGGCCACCGTTCTTTTCTTTTTTTGCTTTTTGTGGCCAATTCGTGTCCATGTTACGGCACTGTCAGCATAATTATATTAAATAATTATGGCAACATGCTCTTCCATTCCATTTTAAAGCATCCCCTCTCATCACAACCCCGGGTCTGCGTACATCTGAATACAACAAACACCATTTTTTGTTGTTTTATTTTTTAGCCTGTGACTGAGGTTGGCACTAATGACCTTGCTGTCGGCGCGCCATTAAGCTTCATTCTACTCCTTCCTCCAGGGCCCCATTGAGGCATGGGCCTAGGGCAGAAACCTCACTTGGCCCCATCCTCTGGTCAGCCCCGAGTGGAAGCATCAGCAGAAATGAACTGAATCATGGCTCCATTTATAAAAAAAAAAAATATGCTCAGTGGCTGTTCGTAAATAACATCATTAACAACAAAGAATTACCAACTACGAAAATTGTAAAAGACTTAGATTTCAGTCGGATCCGACTTCCCCTACCCACTGTAACTCCGTGGTATTGGCTGCAAACTGTTGATCGGCTATTGTCAGACGTTGTTTCAGTTCGGGAAATGTCCAAACCAACTTATGGGTATATAAAGTATATGTCCGTCCGCTTCTGGGGTATGCGAGCCCCATCTGGTGCCCCCGCTTGTTTAATAATATTGACCACGTTGAGTCAATTCAGAGCTGCTTCACAAAGTGTCTATCAGGCATGAAAAATATGTCATATGGTACGCGTCTCAAGCATCTGAAGCTTGACTCCTTGGAGCTTCGTAGATTAAAAACGAATTTAATTTTTAACCTATAAAATTCTTCACAGTACACTCCAAGTGGATCTTCCATTCTTCGAAATCAGCACTGTAACACGAACAAGGAGTAACAGTTATAAGTTTGTCACCCCAAAATATAAACTAAATTGTAGACAGAATTTCTTTGCCAAACGGGAATTCCAGCTTTGTATTCACTAGGCTAACTGATGAAACCGTTTCAGCCTCCTCCGCTACCTTCAAGAGGTTACTAGACATGGCAAACTTGGCTGCTTTTCTGAAACGACCTGAGCATTGCATAAAAATCCTGGGTCTTTTGTCATGTTAGTGATCCTCGGACTCTTTCCAGACCTGTTGTCGCCACAACAAATTTTATTATTCTTATAAACTTAATAACCTATAATTGTTGATGGTCGTTCAGTCGTTTTGCAACTCCTGCTACTAAACATGACAGGAACTTCCTTCAAGCATAAGGCTGTTTAAAATCCCCAGTTGGATGAGATGGGGCTGATTCTTGACAATATTAGTCAATTTATGATGTTTACTAAAGAACAACTAATGTGATTTACATACGCCCTTTTAAAAAGTTTTAAATACAAAAAGAACAATCCGGTGTGCATAGAGCATTTTTTTACAATTTTAAGAAAGTATTAGGTATAGTAGATATTTTTAAAATTCGTGTGTACCATTTTTCGCCCCTAGATGCCATTATATGCTATGCGAACCTAATTTTCGTTTAAATAACTCTTGTAGTTTTTACATGTAATGTTTTGTCTTTTTGGCGATTATAATTGAAAACATGCATAAAAATTAATTACTTTCACAAAGTTGGTTGACAATGGCACCTAGTGGCAAGAAATTGTATGAAAAATGCGGAATTAATTACACAGAGTGGAACAGCTAACTTTACTCATAGTCCTATGGGACGATACACCTGTGGTAAATGTAGGCCTATAGACAACAGGCCTAAAGATAATAGGCCTGTACATAGCCTACATGAATGGAACCGAATGAAAAAAAAAAAGTCCACCTAATGCATAATGTTGCGGTCAACCCATAGGAATTTCTTCAAGACATAGTCATTGCGGGTTACTTTTATCTAGCTAGGACTTGGTTGTATTCTGCCTGGTGCATTGCTGAGCCTAGTTAGTGTCGAATTGTCTTGCACTTGTTTAGTTCCTCCTACTTGGTATGTGCATGGTTAAATAAATCGGATGCAAACCTATTTACGATGCGCTTTTACTCACGTTAAGCAACGATCGAGATTACGACGGAGTCACAAAGACTAAATGCCGACTTTTGCCGCAAAGTTAATGGTTGTACTTACGTTAAACATAAATAGGCTGTGTAGGCCTATTGTCCCATACTGTATGCAACGTTTTAAATTCCTTTTTTTTTTTTTTTTTACTGTTACGCACACCATCTTCAACTGAAAACAACGCTACAATGATGTGTACTTACTCGTACTGAACGTAAACGAGACACCAGACGAAAAAGCCGAAAAGCTCGTAGAGGTCGAAAATAATAAAGATTGCTGCATCTAGAGAATGTAACTGCGATGCTGACTACAGATAGCTGACATGAAAAAAAAATACATAAAGAAAATTAATAACGCATACAATTTTGCAAAAGAAAGCAACCAAATACTCAATGAAAAGCAGTGAATATGACCCCATCGAAACAGCCGGGTGCGCAGCCCCTGCACGTTAGATTGGCGCTAATGACCTTGCTGTCGACGTGCCATTAAGCCTCATTCTACTCACCTTGATGTCGATGCGCCATTGAGCCTCCATCCAAGCATCTGCATGTGGCCGGAATCGCACCGGATGTTCCGAACAGGTCTTTATTATATTTTAAGGAAAATTAGCCGAAATAGTGCATCTGAACCAACACTGCTGCACTACGTTTGGGGGTTTTCTGCATCACAACATAATGAACATGTCGATTTCATCCTTTTTCATAAATACAGATGCGTTATGGACCTAACCGAATACATGTCGGCTGCCCTTACCACTGAGTTATCACGACATTAGATTGTCACAAATAGCCCTGTAACTGTTAGTAGTATTCTTAGTAAGTAAGCATTACAGGCAAATATTTTAGTTTTGAAGATTGGTCGGCCCGAGTGTTGGATGCCTCAGTACATTTGTTCATTTCAGTCTCATTTCCGTCTTACACAGCATCTTCTAAATATGAAGTAAACGTATATCGAAGCGAGCACTGCCAGTGAACAGCCACACAAGCAAAGGAATCCAGCCACTATAAACGGAGCACACGGAGGCAAGCGAACGAATCCACTGCCGAAGTACATCTGGATAGCTGTGCCATGACGCACCCATTACTGTCGAAATGAAAAAGGAGCGATCGCAGTGTTAAACACTTCGGCAATAATAATCGGCACAATCGCCAATAATAATTTTTTTTGTAACATTTGTAATTATTTTCTGCATTTTTAGACTAAACGAACTTGTTGCAGTTATTCACTGCAAATGACTGTTTTGTTCATGTAGTGCTCTCGGCCACTAGGATTATAGATTGGGTTCCCTTATCGCTGCTACTAAATATCAGCTAAAACCCTGAATATTTCCAAAAAAATATGAGTCAGGAATTTTACCTTCGAATTCGTACTTTTCATGCACTCGCTTGCCCAGGAATACTTTAGCTGCCCAGGGATACTTTGTTCCACCATCCAAGACTACCTATACGTAAAGACATAACGTTAGAAATTCGACGCGTCGTCCAGTTAGCCACCGATTCTGCCACCAGTTGCGCTACTTACACCCCAAAAATGAACTGCTCTAGCATGCGGACTGAACTGTGAAAGGTACTTGCGATACGCGGATTTTAAACTTAAAACACTGCATTGACACCAAATAATTAAACTTTAACAACAATGGCTTCACGCTTCGTACCTCTTTGTTCACTCGACGACAAAACAAAGCCTCCGGAGGTTTAATTTCATGAATTTCAAGCAGAAGAACAACCAAGGTACGTGTGTAGGATCCTTTTGAGGATCCTTACTGTAATCAGACTATCCCAACGGAGTGGGACTGCAAAGCACAAAGTTACTGATATAAGGTCGATTTTGGGGTTATTTTTCTGGTGTTATTACACAAAATATGAAGGAAACAGACATACGAAATCATCGCACGTAATGTAAAGAACAGCAGCTATTACGACGAAACGCATCGATGGGGAAACCCCACCTCCCTCCTGCCCTAACTAATAATTCCACACTATCCACATTTATTCAGGACGTGGCGTTGCACATCCTGCCTAAAACACAACCGGGTTAACCCTGCGCCAAATCGATAGGTAAATAAATAGGGCATCTGAAAGATGAGGCCACTTCACCTTAAAAAAGGTTTGTAGGCCAAATTTGAACATCTTCAGAAATAATTTGAAAATGCTCAAATTGTCTTCAGTTTGCATCACTGCATAGTCTCTCCTCCTACAGAAGAACTCGTGGGCTCAGATAAGGTCTTCTCTGATGGTCGCTGCAAGCTTCTCTAATCCTTTCCTGCATGTCTTCATGATCAGTTGAGAGGGTCTGATTAACAAGATCGTCTCGACAGGACAAGTCGGTCAACTTGGCAGGCCAGAGAACGACTACCCCCAGCGGTGCCTTCCCCCCCCCCCCTGCTCCAGTGAGGAGTTACCCCTCCCTAATATCTAGCCCCCGCCCAGTTTAAAAATGGTACTCCCGTATTTCTTGGGACTAGAGTTTGGGGTGTCACCCTTCTCAACACACGCACACTTTCGGCCATGTTATTTTCATATGCTTTATTTCTATCCCGTCATAACACCGGGTGCTGCAGCAACAGCATCTACTGTTCTGCTTCGTTTTCATTCAATAAGCAACCGTGCTAACATTATTTTTTATATTTTACTAGATTAATGTGTTGTGCTGACTGTTGACGGGTCATGTTGTGTTGTTACATAATAAATGTAACAACATGCCAGTGAGAAGTTGCTCCTTACTGCCGCCCCCCCCCCCCCCCCCACTCTGGGCACCACTGACCACCCCTGTCATTCTATCGTTACAGAACCATTTCGTCTTAAATGACCCTTGCTTACAGGGCAAAATGTGCAGGACAGCCGTCATTCTGAAACCACGTCAGGGGCACTGTGCCGGTGAGAAATTCTTGCACCTGGCCAGATAGTGTTTCCTCGAAGAAACGCAGCCCGGTAATTTTGTCTCCGGGCACAGCACACCACGTGTTTAAACTCCAAACGTGTTGGCTATCGACCTCTCACTCACATCCAGTGTGAGTTCTCAGTAAACCAATAGTGCATGTTGTGACGATTTACCTCAACATTGCTTTTGAAGGTTGCCTCGTCACACCACAGCGTGTCATAAAAAAAATAGGGGATCCTGTTGCACCCGACATGGGTCCCATTGGTAGAGGTTAATTCTGTTTTGAAAGTCATTACCGGTTAGGTCCTGACTCAGTGGTAGGTAATAAGGATGCATGCGGGCGTGGAGAATCCTCCAAACAATCGTTTGGGTCGTACCAGTATATCTAGCCGTGGTCTGTTCTTGCATGCACTTGTGGAGCTCTGTCAGCCGTAATGGGTACCCCCTTATTCTTGTCAGGCTTGACATTTCCAGTAGCTTGAATCCGGTCTACTAAACGGCCAAATGCCTTCCGCGAAATTATGCTTTCTATTACGCTACCTCTATGCGTAGATAAATACGGGCTGCTACTGCCACGTTTCGTTGACATTCACCCATGATCATCAGCATATCAAAGGCATCTTCATTAGTAAAAGGCATAATGATGAACGGGAATTAGTGCGAACCACACAACAACGACGGAACACCGATTTGAACAAATTAGGGTGGACGAGGGAAAGTAAAAATAATTGACAGATGTTCGATAAACAAAGATAAAAAATGCTATAACATTAAATGCTGATTCTCTAAGTAATTAAATACAGGTTGGATCGAAGAACTCGCATTCTCGAGTTATGTCAATGTCGTATTTTTTCATTAATTAGTGGGCTTGATATTTTCCCTGCGCCGACTCAAGCCTCGTACCTGTTTTCGGCTGCCTAGGTTGGGGACTGGGAGAGAATTAACGGAAGGATCGTTTAGTGTCTTTACACTCCCACAACGAACAATATTTCTAATGCGGTTATTTTCTTTCAAGGACTCCACGTGCAGGAAAGCCAACTACTACAAATGCCCTTTCAAGCAGTATGAACAATAAAAGTGGTGTCGTAACCTTGTATTGACTGCTTTGAAATGACGATTCGTCCACCCTGAAAGTGCAAATGAGCATTAAGGTGAATGAAGTTTTGACCATCTATAATGTTTTTACCTGAATTGATCCGTAACAAGAAGCATTCACTCAGAAGGAGGTGGGATCTCTCGGCATAAAGTAATGGAGGGCAAGTTGAGTCGTCCAACGTCTCTGCTTATGGTCAACAACTGAAGATGGTCAAGGAAACCAGAACTTTTCGACGTTCGTGGTTTGTTTGAGCCCAGCAAACCCCTATTCGGCCGTTCTTTGCGTTACATGTGATGAGGATGGAGGGGGGGGGGCGAGGATTGAGGATTAATGGCACGTTGATAGCTAGGTTTGGGTTGCCACTGTGCTACACATTACAGAGATATTAAACAAACCCCAAATCTGCATCTGTACCTCCTCCAAACATTAAAAAACCCGACAGGAGGCCAGACTCATCGCCCAATTGACGCTCTAAGTCTCATGGTACATTGAAACAGCGACGAACACCATCAAGATGGTGACATTCCACAAGCACACGATTGACCATAAGTGGCCACTGACAAACGCCATTCAGGGGGGAAATCCACCCACAAAAGGAAACCAATATGTTTGGTTTTTGTGACCAATATGTAAACGGGCCAACACAACCTATTCACGGTGACTGTGGCAACAAGATGAGTGCCAAACTTGGAGAGCACCTTTTATAGGTCGCAACACATTCCCACAAAGCTTGCCAAGCAGCATGCAACCTGAGATGAAGAGTTAGAAAGTCGTCCGAGGGAACAAGATAGACATCCTTTTCGAGATGGACAGAAATGTCCCCATTTGCAGCTGCATCAGCGTGCATTGATTTCGTGTGGATGTTTTCTTCGGGGACACGCAAATGAGGATGGGGGGGGGGGGGTTTACAGATTTCTCCGATCGTCACTGTGGTGTGACATTTAGGTAATTTTTTATTATGTGCAATTAATTATTTATTTATTTATTTATAATTTTAGTGGGTCTATTTAAAAATAAATAACAGGTTTGTCCCAGGAATTTTGTCCCATCCTTTTAATTTTAGTGGGTCTATTTTTAAAACAAATGGACAGGGTTGTCTGAGGTTGTCTAAATCACCCAGAATCGTTGGCCACAGTCACAAACAACTAACAATAACGTCACATTGTGTTACGTAATTTTTCCTACGTTATGGAGGATAAATCCCTATTTCATGAAACTGCCGTGCTAATTATTACTACGTATAAAACCTTTACTGCACAGGGAGTACTTTGTAAGCTACTGGCTACCCAGCACCAACATTACTTCAACACTAGGAAACATTGGCATATTACCAACTGACTTTGACTTACAGCAAAGGAGATGTCCGGGTTCTAGTACCAACGCTTGCAAGGTGCTTGCAAACTGACATGGTCTATAACTTAGGACTTTCCGGACCTATGTGTGTATGGACCTTTTTTTATCGTAGCCTTTTTTTTATCGTAATTTGATGTTACACTCTGTATAACTGAAATATGGGTACATCACTCTGCCGTTCGGTAACTGTTTTTGTTTTAGTTAGAGGTATGAGGTACTTTAAAAATTTCGAGCCCACCGTATATGCAGTTTGAACCTCGTTGTTCGCATCCATACTCAAAAATTCTACTAAAGTCATAAACTTAAACCTTTAAAACCATTTGTACGTACACAGTCAATTAAACAGCATCACTTGTTATTATTTTGACAAATTTCGCTAATTACTCGAACTCGGCTCGTTGCTCGCTTCTTCTGTTGCAAACGCGACTCGAACACGGAATTAAAATTTTTCCACTCGGACACCCCTAGTTTTAGTGTAGTGCACTAGAAAAAATCTGTACGAAAATTCAGAATATCAAAATACCTAGCCTACCATAAAAATATTTACCATAAGTAATCAAATACGTCACAAAATAACTTGCTGTTGCTTTTAAAGTTACTTGGAAGCACACGAGTAATTATAAAAACGGCAGAAAATGAAGTAGTATAAAGGTAATGAATTACGTATAGGTTTCTTCGGATATTTTTACACCCCTGACTACGTTGGACCTTTCTTAAATTTTGAGATAATTCAGTGGCTGGTGGCAGTCTAGTTTCCACCTACTGTTTGCTAATTTTCTCAGGCTTCTTGGGCACTTTGATCCAACTTACCAGAAATACGACAAAGTCAAGCCAACACCAGGCCTTTGTAAAATATTTCTTAAATCCCATTGCCATCCACTTGAGAAGGATTTCGAATAAGAATACCAGTTCAAAAAGAACATCCAAATAGATCAGAGCATCTTTGAGCAAGGGACGCTGTTGGAGATAACCGTCTTCTGGAGTCTGAAAAGAAAGATAGAATTTGTACAGTTTAATGTGCTTTATACATGCTGGTTATAAACGGGTGTATAATGTCCCGTTACCTGGTACCCAGGTAACTGAACGGCTACAGACTTATCTAAATCACATCCCGCAAGGATTGCTACGATTTAAAATGGCCTGAATAAAATGGGTTTGCAGTACAAATAAAATATTGGAATACTTGTAAAAAGAAAAGAAAAACCTCGGCTGTGGCTTTAACTGGCACGGCTATTGAATGGTTTTTCAGCAGAAGAGTATCAAAGCCACTGTCGGCCAGCCTAAAACGTTAATGTTAAGTATATTTGCTAGTGTCCTGATGATTAGTACGAATGTCCCGTGTGCCAAAGGTCCCGGGTTCGCGCTTAACTGCTGCCACTCCTGGAAATTTCGGGATGAGGAGGACCCTGTAATGTCTCTGCCTCATGTTGATTGTATCATGTAAAGGTTCCTAATAATTTTCAATCGGAATTAGCTAGCAAATTAATTAGCAAACTTCAGCTGGGAGCACCATCCAAGTTAGTTGCTACTTGATAATCATTAGATTTCATTGCAGTTTGGCACACTTATTACTTAAACTTGTTGTAATACAAACCATCACTTGTTGAGTATTGCTTTATTATCTGACCTGCTGTCTTAAGTTTTCGAAATGTAACGCGTATAAGTCAAGTACAAGGATACCAAAATACTAAAACAATACAAATAAATGCGAATTCGAGTACGAATAAGTTTTCGTTGTTTGAAATATGATTTGTTTTCCACTTACCAAAGCCAAGCAGCTAAGTATAATCCAAAGTGTAAATAAAGCATGAAAGTGACGACTTTGTTTCAGGCTAATAGCAGCATATCGTAGATTCTGCCATGTACTTGTTGTAAGTGCAGCATCTGGGTCTTTGGTCTTTCCATGAACTTGAAGTTTATCACCTACACAAAATTAGAAAAAACTAAAGCTTTTTTGTTGTAAGAATCATAAATTTAGCTGCTTTAATGGATTTTAAACCATTAAAACTTTTTCGCATCATCAAAAGAGTTTTAGAATTTTTTCCCCGAGTTTAGCGTTCGTAGGATTCGATCTGGTTCCGCTTGATTGGTAGCCAAACAAACACCTTGACCACTAGGCTATGTTTTCTCACGTTGTTTGGGATCCCAGGAACCCCTCACAATGTTCGTCATTTGCGTTAAGACTTAATAAAAGTCGTTTGTTGATACCAAATACAGGGTGTCCATACATTTCTGCTCTATTACTTACAAACGTCTACCAAAATTAACAGTGAAAGCAATCGTAATGCGATTTCGTCCAGCAGAACAACTCAAAGTTTAACTAAAAAAAAGAATTAACACTAAAGCTCTACCACACCAAATTCATCACAGTTGTTGAACACAGAATATCTTTCAGAGTTTTAATTGTCAAGCCTGTTTCAAGCATTGGGAGCTTCACAGATCGGATAGCCTCTACGATTCTTTCACGTGGTTCTTTTACATCTGTTATCCCAAAAAAAAAAAATTGTTTCTGGGGTGTGTAAAGGACCGAGTGTGCCAAACCACGTGACTGATAAAACGGAGCTAGGTTCAAAAATTACGGAAGCTATCATGAACGTTTGACAGTCCTAAGCGCGAAGTTGAACATCACCAAGATATTCTGTGTACAGCAACTGCAGCACCTTTTACACGCCTAAACTTAAAACTCTTAAAAGACTTATAAAAGAAGGAAAGACATTCGAAACCAGAACAGAAAAAATGAATACATCTTTCCGCACCACTTTCTGGACTCTCCGGGACACTAATTTGCAAACAAAAAGCAACGTTACTCATCCTCAATAAAACTGACTTGAATATTTCAAAAGTTTTCGGTTAAGCTTAAATTTTTCGGTTAGGTAACCGAAAAATCTCAAGATTTTCAAATCAATTCTGTCGACTTAACTTTTTTTGATATAATAGGTATGGGAGGTAGGTATGGCATTGTTTCCATTCACGCGACAAGTGCGCGATTATACTGAATGAGCTAAAACTGTCTATTCCATGGGTAGTGTATTACGATTTATGAACTGCTGGTTGTATTTAATACCATTTCGTGTTTGGTATGGTGATGGGCAATATGAACCGCAAACTATGGTACCGGGAATGCCTATTATTATCGACCAGCAACTTACCACTACATACCAGCTGTCCTTCTATGGATACCTCTTCTTTCTCTTTCAGTACCTAAGGAAATTTAGGGATGATTATTACACATCAATATTTTGCCTAGTCCTACTAGTTCTTTATATTCAAACTCTGTCGGCGCATCGTGCAAGCTATTAAAAATACACTGCAAGTAAAATTCAGCAGGCAATGGAAAAAAAAAGAGTGGCTACAATTATTTTTGGTGTACATTTTTGCCTGTGAAAACAAATCGGTTCCAATGGTACCACGTTAGGCCAAGGATATTGTGTGCAAACTTCATACATACGAGTGTTGTTCCTCGTTTGAATATCAAAAAAAAATATCAGTATCTTTTCATTATGGAGTCATGGAGTCCCTTTTCCCTATGAGGGAATTGAGTTCTGCAAGCGTGTGATGTGGTTTTTGATGAAAGACCCGTGGTAGTGTTACGATGTCCTCGACCCTGTGTGTTGAAAACATTTCTGTTGCAGATGAGAGGTTGAATGAAACCCCTAGGAAGATGAAATCCTGAGCTGGAGTGAGCCTTGTCATGTTGAGGTTTATTCTGAAGCCAAGTTGATTGAGGAGTCTAGTCTTATGGAGAAGTTTCAATAGTGAACGAGCAGCTCTGGGTTGGACCTGCAGCAGCCAGTCGTCCAAGTATGCGATGGCTGGAATTTGGTTTTGTTGAAGATGGGTCAGCATGGGTTTGAGTGTGAGAATGAAGATTCTTGGTGCTGCATTGAGGCTGAAAGGCAGGCATTGGAATTCGTAACCTTGCTGTAGTACATAAAGCGAAAAAGATGATGTGCTAAAAGGTGGGGAGAGAGGTGTGAAGACATGCATCTTGTAAATTGATGGACACCGCCAGTTGTTTTGGTTTTAGAGTTTGGCGAATGGTGTCCACAGTTTTCATTTTTAAGTGAAAATTTTCCATCTTCCGATTTAAGGGTTTCAGGTTGAGATGAGTCTTTCGCTGCCGGATTTCTTTGGCCGAAGGAGATTGAAGTGTAGAAGCCTGGGTGAAGAGGGTTTGGACTTTCTTTGATAGCTCCTTTTGCATGAAACGAGAAAGGAAACTGAAGGGGCGAATTACCACGGAGGTGGGGAGAAAAGGGCTGGTTTGCTGGAGAACGTTGGATGAAAGCCTTGGTTAATTATGGTTAGAATCTGTTGGTTTAAGATTAACTTTTCCCTAGCAAACAGAAAATGGCTAAGTCGGCCTCCTACAGGTAGGGACGAAAGGGAGCTTGCGTCATTGATTGTTATGAGGTTTTCCTCCAGTACCAGGGGAAGAATAATGGCGTCGTCAGTCAGGTGTTGAGCTGCGGTTATTGTTTCTGCCATGGTTGGAAGTTCTGCCATGAAAGGACTGGTTGGCATTGCGGTTCCTGTTTGAGTTGTCGTGGTTGCTGTTGTTCCTTGATCTTGGCCAGGTATCTTTGTAACCTTGACGAAAGGGCTTTTGTAATGGCTTGGATTGCTATTTAGGCTTTGATTCCTTCGGTTTCCATGAGACGTCCAAATGTGGTATCCCGTAGCTAGTACCAATTCACGAGTTCGACACCCTCTTTCGAGGTCTCATCCCGTAGCTAGTACCTCGAAAGAGGGTGTTGGACTCGTGAATTGGTTGCTTGGGTAGTTCATGTTTCATTGAGTCGTTAAGGTTTAAACAGAGTTGAGAGCGACGCCACGAAGGAGGGGTGATGAGGTGAAAAGAGCTTTCCTTAGCCAGTTCATTGAATGAAATGTAGCAAAGCATGCCTTCTTGTAAATTTGGTTTTTCAGAAAGGTCAGGTGTTTGACTTTAAGTCGATTGGGTTCGGCCGAAAGCTTCTTAACACCGAGCATTGGTGGCGGTGTTGAGTACATCAGCTTGAAATGCTGCTCTGAGGCCAAGGTGTAAAATCTTGTCTGTTAAACTGTTGAAGGAACCTCATGCTACTTGTTATCCGCAAGGCCATCCCAATATCCATTTTCGCTACAGCGGTGAGGAACTCGGATTGTGGATATGTGTCAAAGTGCTTCGGGTTAGCAGAGCCATCACCGAACGGTTTGAAGAACAAAGTGCTTCGGATTCGCAGAGCCGAATGGTTTGAAGAACCATGATTCCCGGCCGTGTTTGGCGGAGGAGGTTCATTGTTTAAAACAATTGGTTGACCCTTGCTGAGTAGCAAACCCATTGTGTAAGGGCCTGGTGAGGAGGGTGGTAGATTGGCCAAAGAAGGCTTGACGTTTTGGATTCCCATCACGTAAGCCGAAGCCAAATTTAGTTGATATTCCTGTATTTTTAATGGATTCCCAAGCTGGGGGAAGACGGTTTATAGAGGAAGCGGTCAGGGTTGATGTCTTCTTCTGTCTTTAAAAGGTCGTACAGGGATTCCCGAAGGCTCATCTTCGTCACGAAAGCTATCATCAAAGTGGGCATGCCGAGAATAGTCGCGTTGGTCGAAGTTATTAGCCAAAGGCTCATCCGGAATGACTCACGAAAGGGATGTAGCCGCCGAACAAGATGAGCTACGACCCTGGGGATAGGCTAGATCGCTTTAGGAGGATGAAATACCCCTGGCTACCAAGTTTCAAACCTAAAACCAGTGGTTACGGAGAAATAGCATACCTGTGGGACTTACCATTTTTTGACGTGGCCGTGGTTAGAGGTCTTATTAGTAGCCGAAGCGGTGTCCAATAGGGGGGATCAAAAAATGCTTTTTTAAAATTTCAAATAGTAATAGTGCGGAAAAGTTCGACCTCCCAATCGCTATCCGAAAAGAAAAAAATCTAAAAAAAATGTTTAGAGGTGCAAACCTGGGCTTAAAGTTTAACATCATAAGTCCATTGGAAAAATTGCTTTTTCTGCAAAATTGATTTTTGACTAGTTTAAAATGCAGCTTTTTACATTATCTCATTTGGTCCTCTCAGAGACCATTAAAAGAAGCTAGAAATAAATTTAAAAAAAATTTTGTCCCTAAACTTCATTTTAATTTACGGCATAAAATCGGCAAGAAACGCTTTTTCCCCTATTATCGTGGCCAATAATTCGCATTGTTTTATGAATGAAAACAAAATTGTTTCTGATTTTGGCTTCATTTAGTGGTCTTTGAGAATACAAAATGAGATAATGTAAAAAGTTCTTTTTTAAAAAATTCAAAAATCATTTTTGCAGAATTTGCGATTTTTCCAATGGACTTATAATGTTAAACTTTAAGCCCAGGTGGGCATCTGAAAATTTTTTATTTTAGACTTTTTTCTTTTCGGGATAGTGATGACGTGGTTGAAGACCAAGTTACTTTTCCACCATATTTCGATTTAAAATTTTTAAAAAGCATTTTTTTGACCCACCCTAGTGTCCAATTCACTGTCGCTGTCGTGAGACTGAGATTGATGAGTGCCGACAGGTCTTTCACGGGAACGAAAGGGGACGGGGGTCCGTGGTCGACGAAAGGTTGAGTGAACCTTGGATGACCAGGTTCGTTTGTCTTTGTCACGCCTCTTACCGGAAATGAAAGGCGGAGAGTAATGTCGCTCGTGATAGGTATTGGCATGATGATGTGCAGCAACCCAGTCGAGGGTGTAAGACTTGCTACGTGACGAAGGTGATGACCGAGGACGAGAGCTGTTGTTTGTAGTGAAAATCACGTCCACGAGTACGTTAACTTGATCCTTCGAAAGGGGTTGATCGGCGGGAGCCACAGTGGGCACTATAGGTGATTGGCTGCGAGAGTGGCGAGAGGAATGGGACGAAAGGTCTAGAGGAGGTTCTGCTGGTGGGTTGGAGCGTTTAAGCCTTTTGCCGCTTCTTTGGGACTTGATTTTTCGTTTCAAACTGGTGTATGTGGCTTGACCCGACGCAGTTCGATCGGGAGTGGAGTTTATGATCTGGCCACAAGGCACATTCTCCCCCCCCCCCACAAGGCACAGGAGACGTGTTGGAGGTGTTAACCGTAGTCTCGTTGAGAGCTGATGGGAGTGCAGGCCAAAGGCACGATTACCCAGGATTAGGTGGAGGCGAGCGGTAGACGCTGGGGGAAGAAGCTGTGGCATGCGGAGACGCCGAAGGAGATGATCGATTGGGCAAATGACGGCAAGAAGGACAAAGGGCAGTCGAAGGTCCGGACGAAAGGGAGACTACGGGTCGATGACAACAGCAGAACGAACAGATCATGGGCCGGCTGTAGGAGAGGTCTCCCAGGAGGAAAGCTTCTTTCGGGGAGCCTTTGGTTCTTCCCATCATTGCTTGGAGGTCCACAAGTGGGCGAAAGGGTTGCGATACGAAAGGTCTTCAAACGGAAAGGTTGCAGGAAAAACGAAAATGTGTCCACGGAGCTGAGAAGAAAAGATGGCAACCCGTTGTGCCTCTGCGCTTTTATACGAAGGGTGCATGCCTGCGCATTATGCACTTAGGTTACTGACTGGGCGATTCTAAGTAACGTAAAATCTCTACGAAAAGACAACATTCAGAGAATAGATGCTAAATTTACAGGTAATGGATTTTTCGGAGTCGGAAGCGAATGGGAAAATTGGTTGTCAGGGGTAATATCTTATCTTATTGTTTCGGATTATACAACTGCAAGCATTCTCCTAAACTATGGCAGAGGCAGCTAGTCCAGGTAGCATTATTACTATGGCGCCAAAACTTCGCCATCACGACTAAATTCTAGCTTCGAGGATACAAAGTTAGATCGTTGGCAACCTCGCAGGTAGAAGCTAAAAAATAATAGGAAATTTCAACGTGACTCGGTTTTCGCTCTACTGATTCGTACCAAATACAATGCGAGTTCAGAAGCAGCATGCTTCTTCAATGGGAATTCCTGTTATGACCACATGCATTAAACCAAATGACATCGCACCTAGCTAGCAATTATTGTAGCATTGCTATCATGACAACGACACTTTCGCCATCTCACTGTGACTTGCAACAAACCTCTAATGGTAAGAATGTAATTAGAGATGGCCGCGCAAATGTGCCCTAACATCAACAAGATCAAAATGTCTTAGTTTACATACCGGATCATCACGAACTTCGTTTATGAACGTAGTAATAGTCTCGTTCTTCTGATTCGTCAATTCGTCTTGGACTTCTAATTGAACAAACATAAGAATAATATTGACGTTTATAATCCATATAGTGATAACGTATGTAAACACATACGAACCTATTTCTGTTGCCTTTTGGA